>BPLR01010593.1:0-260534 GCA_021605095.1 Caerostris extrusa | reverse complement strand
ATCACTGCTAAGAAACAAATTCATTGTGAGAGTTAGAGCCGGTTCAAATCGCTTCGAATGTCTCTTGGGGGAAATATCTTCCTTATCCTAATCTAATCTTATCGGGTTTTTGTTTGAATGGTGGTTCTCTAGGTTGCGAATAATTTTGCCGTCAAATTTCACAGAGATGTCAAGGACAGTGCCAACGGCCTGAAAAGAGAAAGAAAGAAAATTGAAATTTCATGAGTCCAAATAAGATTTAAAATTGAAAGTGGGTCTTACTTTTTGGACTACAGCAGTATTTTATAAGTGGAAAACGTTGTGCAGGAACCCCTTTTCTTGTAGGTTTCGCGCGTGACTCTTCTTTATGCAGTCTATCCAGTGAGAGAGGCCGTTTTGGCTAAAAATAACATAGCGTCTCCCGCCGTTGCGTTAGCGAACAATGTGTTATGAAAAAGTATATTCCGCTGTGCTTCTGTTTTTGGCAAGATTTCACGCCCAGGCTGTTGTGCATCAAGATGAAAGGGGTTATTTTTTTTTTCTTCCATCACGTGGGCGGGTGAATGCACTTTGACGCATGTCCCCCTAATTGTCATCTTGGCGACAGCAGATGCTCAACTACGTGTTTGTGTAATCCTACATTTTGCTTTTGTCATCGCCATGGAAATGTTGAAAAATATAAATCGGTGTCATTGCTAGATTATCAGCATAGTGTGTAAAATTTTTCATTATTTCAAATGCTAGTGGGTTTTTTTTTTTTCCTAATGCAGCTGGTAAACACTTTCGACATTTGTCTTTGAGGCCTTAAGACAGAAGCGCTGCACCGACGTTACTCACGGCACTACCCAGGGGGGCGTGTGATTTAAGATAAGCTACGCGGACGCGTAATAACAGTACCCGGCTCTCTAATACGATCCTATTGGGACCGGACCTACCTTTTAAAATGATTTCAGAACCACTCGCAAACATCCATACCACCGCCAGAATTCGAACCTGAATCTATGATACCAAAGGCCAGAGTGCTAGCCACCTGGCCGCCCAAATAGTAATAAAAAAGATGAAATCACTAAAAATAATAGATAATAATTATCATAAGTGGTGTAACAGTCCCATAGTAGACCAAGGTCGTCTGCCTACTGGCACAGTTCAGAGATAGGAGATGTTTTTTTTTTTTTTACAGGATAGAGTTGTCATCACGACCAACGTTCTGAGTCTTATTAAGACGGGAATCCCGTGGCACCGCTGGTCTCGAACCCGAAACCTATGGCATCGAGCGCCACTGCGCTAGTCACTGACCATTAGGCCTCAAAATGATAGATAATGTAACATTAGAATTACAATTAGCGGTAACATTTTATTTCTTATTAAATTTTATTCTAATCCAAATTCAATTCAATATAATCGAGACATTAAAATCGTGACGGAAAAAAAACACGACAGACTTTTAAAATGGCTAACCAAAGAGAGAACTAGCGTAAATGAATCATTTTTTTTTTTTAAACAAAACTATTCAAATTTTACTTTCCACTTTCTGTTATTTTGTAGATCATTCCCACCCTTTGAATCACGATCGGAATTCTTTCATTGATGTTTTTTAAAATCTGGGTCGCACGTGAAAAGACACGGTCGAATTCTGTCGCTCTTTCTCGCCAGCTTGACACTGATCCTTTTGCGGTTTTCTCTCTCTTTTTTTATTTTTCTTCGTCTGAAATGCCTACAGCGTTATACAAATCGTTGTATAATTTGGTTTGTAAAGTATAATTATAATTAATTTATACGAAGACGACATTGACAGTTCTCTAATCTTGTATCATAATTTCGTTAAAGAAAAAATGTGTATATAGTGTGTGTTACCTCTCTCTTCTCTCTCTCTCTCTCTCTCTCTCTCTCTCTCTCTTCATTTATAATTCATATATCTAAGTGTTTTTGTAAAAATTATTTTTTATTCACTATTAAAATGAAGGGATTCACTATTTAAAATAAATTGGGGATTGATTTCAAATGTTAATTTCCGTTATTTGAAGATTTAAATACCAGGCAATCTTACAAATTTCTAAAAGAATGTCTAGTATTTAAATCAAGGTTAAACTCGCTACTCATTGAACATTTTCCGGCCCGTGATATTTATCACACTTTTACAATACACTCGTATATTCATTTAATAATGGCCACAGTAATGAAGACCAGTGTATTAAAAAAATACATTATGTGTGCATCCCTATATTCAAAAATGTACTGTGAGAAAAAATTAACTTTGATTTAAAAAAAAAAATTCTTGCGAATCTATGACCACTATTTTTATAGAGCAAATATCGTCCTAAAAAATTAATAATTTTTAAAGATTTCATTTTTTTATATATTTTTTTTTTTTCATTTTTAGTGTAATCTGTTTTCTTGACAATGTGCGTTTAGTAGCATCGTTATTGTATTATCTATGTTTGCATGTAAGAATAATAGTATACGCAATAATAATAACTCATTATGCTTCAATTTTCACTCCAAAAATGTCTATTGATGGTCCAAATCTAATAGGGGGATATGGAGCATTTCCGAAGTGGCCCGCAACATCATTTGGATTAGCCGTACCTGCCTTACATTTTATTATAAATCTTGCATTAATTTAAAATGCGAAGGGATTTTTCCCCACAATGCATTCATTTGAGTGAATTTCTCTTTTTTTTTTAAATAAATTAATTTATTTCCGTTATTTGAAGATTTAAATACTAGACATTTTTCAAACTTCTGTCTAAAATAAGCTTGCTAATAAATTAAATCCTCCTGCTATGATAATATGCAGTTTTTCGATATGTTGCATAATGCTGTTTATTACGCTTTAAAACAGATAATGTCTTAAGTAAAAAGACGATACAAATTCTTAACGTAAATCCCAAAAAACCTGTTTTTATATTTGTTTTTATGGGTGATTCACTGTTTCGCCAAACCCGTATCGTTCCACAACTACCGTATTCACACGGTACGACTTCTGACAATTTTCTACACTCAAGACCACTCCGACACCGTTTTGAATCGATTTGAAGAGATTCAACGTGAATCGCCGCGCGCTTTGAAGGCCATCCTGCCGATGACTTTTAGCATGCATTGAGGATTGGAAAAAACGTTTGGCATAAGTGCATTGTGTCCGGAGGGGATTACTTTGAAGGCGATGAACTAAATTTGAAAGAATAAATAAAGTGTTTTTGAAAAAAAAAATAATAATTGGTCTTACTTTTTGGGCACAGTAGTATTATAGTTTATTACGCTTTTAAGCAGATACGCTGAAAATTTGTATCGTCTTTTCTACTTTAGACTAAATCCCAAAACCTGTTTTTGTTTTTATGGGAGATACCTTTCCGATAGGTGTACTTAGAATCTGGCCTGTTGATTTATTGTGGTTGTTCAGTGAGTCATCGGATTTCTCGGAAATGCGGGTTAATCAACTTTTTTTTCAATTTTTGCCTCAGGGAGTTAGTGAGTAAGTCTTCTGACCTGTGCACTCGTCTGGCGGAGGTTTCGCAATGCCTTTCGCGGTTTCTAGAGGGTGGATTCCCTTTTGGAATTCACCATTACGTTCTTGAGCACTGGCTTCCTGAATATTCATTCACAGAGGAGAAAACTCATCGGAAGTCGAACTTGATTCAGAAAGATTTATATAGAATACGGGGAAGTCGCAGATGTTGCGTTAAATGCAACTTGTTTTCCTGTGATGATTCATGAAGGTTGATTTCGAATTATGTGTTCCAATTCCCTTGAAGTCTGAATGTGTAAAAATATCCGGCTTTATTGTTGTTTGTTGTTGTTCTAATACAGGACAATACAGAGACGGCTCATCTTTATGCCACATGCAAGAGCTGCACTTCTGTTACTCATTTAGCACTACCGAGTGGGCATGTAGTTTGAAGATGGGCTGCGGGCGCGAGTAACACCACCCCCGCAACGCTCTACGATTCTATTAGACCAAGACCTACGGTTTAAGGTGGGTTCCAAACCACTACAAACTTCCATGTCCCCGCCGGGATTCAAACCCCGAAGCCTGTGGTACCGAGCGCCAGAGGGCTAGAACTAAATATTTTTCTGCGAAATCAGTTTGTATTGATCTTCTCAATTAAACGAATATATGTCATTTAAATGCGAAGACTTTCGTTCCACCTGTTACGTAATCATCCCCGCCTCCTGGGTAGCTAAATGAGTAACAGCGTTCGTCGGTGCGACCCACACGACATACCTTCTTCAAGGTTACTTTGTGTTTGTACTGGACTGCTCACAGGGATATACGACCCAGTCCTCAAGTAATTAAAAACACCTTTTGCGTAATTTAGGGCTATTACTGTATTTATTATTGTTTGAAATCTGTGTATGCATTCACAAGCCTTTATACGCTTGCTATTAAAAGGAACAAAAATTACCGGGACTCGAACCTTGAAACCTATAGTACCGAGTGCCAGGGCGCTAGCCACTCGACTATCAATAAATAATACGCGGTAATGAATCATAAAATTTCTATTTTATTTATTTATTTTTTTTTTTTTTTGTTGAAATCTTGCAAATTTTCTCAAATTCCTAATCTTTTTAAAGTTTTCCTGAGCATCCTTAAAGATAACAAATAATTGTTTCAATTTCTGTTACTTAATTCCAAATCATTATAAACTCACACAGTGCTACACTTGCGAAATGTCCGACCACAGGCTGCATTTGCGCACCATACGGAGTGCGTCCGCGCTTTTTCACATGGAAAAAAAAAAAAAAGGATTCTTTTTCATGCAACAAAGAAATGCCTCTCTTCTGTGTCGAAAGCGAGAGTTCTTGTTTTGTCCGTCGACGCCTTTTGGTGTACGCGTAGTTGCAAGAGGAAAAAAAAAAAAAAAAAAAAAAAGAAAACATTTATTATGCTTTCTGTGGGTTCCCGAAAAGAAAAAAAAAAAAAGTGGGCTCGGGCGTAGAGAAAGGCCTCAACGGATGTGGGTTTCACCTCACAAACGGTCGACTTTTAATTATTCCGGGAAGGACGGATTCTCTCCCTATGAATTCATTTTCGAGGACCTTTTCTTTTTCTTTTTCTTTCTCTAATTATTTGCTGAAAAACGCACATTTGATACGCAATGTGTGGGTGGGCCGCAGAGAAAATGTTGAATCCCAAATTTTTTATGTTTTGCAAAAAAAATAAAGTATTAAAATGTGTTATGTAATGTTTTTCTTTGATAGCAAAACCTGTGAATGAGTATTCTGCAATCCAAATCTCTCTCCCCCTTCTCTTTTTTTTCAATTCCTTTCTATTAAGTTCACACTATCCCTATATATATCTTGTTCACATTTTCAATCGTTCATAAAATACTCTTTATTCATCCACTCAAGTTCAAATGCATTTTTTTTAAAACTTGTAGTGGATGACACTGAATATTGATACAGTTTTTTTCAAATATTAATTCATTCATTAAATTTAATTTATTTATTTTAGTTTTTTTTTTTTTTTAGATTTAAATTGCCTATATCTACCAATAGATGGCGCCAGATAAACTTAAAAAAATGAATGAAAATTATTTATTAAGGACTTTCTGCAATAGAGTGAAAAAAAGTAGGAATTGACTTTAATTTTTTTTTTTTTTTATATTACTTGTTAAGTATTAGAATTAAATATTATCACTTCATATTGGTTTCTAATGTGTATGAACAGTTCTCTAATGAATAGACGATTTTTTTTTTCCTTGGGAAAAGTAAAGGGTAATTATTAATTAAAGTCTCACTTTCAAACTGCTGTAAAAAAAAAACAACCACTAGCCACAATGAGTTCAAATTAGAACTGAAGATACTTGAAAAAAAGGGGAAACGGTATGGCATCAAAAAAAAGTTTCACCGATTTTTTCCACCCTATTCAAAAACTAAATTATAAGAATTATTTCGTACACACCAGATAAAACAAGTAATATAAAAATATTTTTTTTTAAAGTCAATTCCTACATTTTTTCACTCCACTGCAGAAAGTCCTTTAAAAATAACTTTCATTCATTTTTTTAAGTTTATCTGGCGCCATCTATTAGTAGATAAACGCAATTTAAATCTAAAAAAAAAAAAAACTAAAATTTACTAATTAAATTTAATGACTGAATGAATATTTGCAAAAACTGTATTAACATCCAGTGTCATCCACCACAAGTTTAAAAAACTGTATTTGAACTCAAGTGGATGAATAAAGAGTACCATTCATTTTTTTTTAAGTTTATCTGGCGCCATCTGTTGGTAGATATAGGCAACTTAAATCTAAAAAAACTAAAATAAATTAATTAAATTTAATGAATGAATTAATATTTGAAAAAAAAAAACTGTATCAATATCCAGTGTCATCCACTACAAGTTTTAAAAAAATGCATTTGAACTTGAGTGGATGAATAAAGAGTATTTTATGAACGATTGAAAATTGGAACAAGATATATAGGGAGAGTGTGAACTAATAGAAGGAATTGAAAAAAAATAATGAAATCAAAGAAAAATATTGGATTTTAAGAATAAATATAGATAAATCAGAGAACAAATAGAGATAAATTTCTTTCTTTATATATAAAGAAGTAACGTTAATGCGATAACTATGAGTTTAAACATTTTGCTTTAAAATTGAATAGAGAAAAAAAGACTAGACTACACCAACTGGAGATCTACAGGGTGATTATAATTAAAGTTTCACTTTCAAAATGCTGTAAAAACAAGTAATATAAAAAGAAAAATTTAAAGTCAATTACTATTTTTTTTTCACTCTATTGCAGAAAGTCCTTTATAAATAACTTTCATTCATTTTTTTAAGTTTATCTGGCGCCATCTATGGGTACATATATGCAATTTAAATCTAAAAAAAAACTAAAATTAATGAATTAAATTTAGTGACTGAATGAATATTTGCAAAAACTGTATTAACATCCATTGTAATCCACTACAATTTCAAAGAAAAAAAATGTATTTGAACTGGAGTGGATGAATAAAAAGTATTTTATGAACTATTGAAAATTTGAACAAGATATATATATAGGGAGAGTGTGAGCTAATAGAAGAAATTGAAAAAAAAGGGCCACTCGTCACAATGAATTCAGATTTGAACTGAAGATACTTGAAGAAGGGGAAAACGGTATGGTATCAAAATAAATAAAGTTCCACCGATTTTCCCATCCTATTGGGTTATGACAATTTGGTAAATTACGCTTGCCAATTCTCATGATAAAAAAGTCTTCCTTGCGAAGGATGTCGAAACTGATGGCGTTACCGGAATGAGATGTAATAGGAAATGGGCATTATTTACTATTTGTTTGTTTGCTATTAAAAAGGAATTAATGTGCACGATGACTTTCTAACCATTCTGAGAAATTTTTTTCTATAGAAAATGTTAGAGGTGAATTGCATTGACATTTTAACTTTTTTTTTTTTTTTTTTATTTTTTTTTTATATTTCACTTGATTTCAAAGGATAATCGTCATTTCATTGTTCAATGACCAGGTTATAATTATTAAAATAGCATCAACTGCGAGATATTTTATGTTTCAAATATAAAAAAGTACAAAAAAAAAAAAAAAATCGAAATTAACTCTCTATGTTTTTCAAAATTTCTGTCTTCTCCTATGCACGCCTACAATTTGCATCCTATTAATACTACACCACATCACTGTGCCTAGAAGTGAGAAATCTGATTGGGCCGTGTGACGCTCTACGGTCATGTGAGACCAGGACATACGGCTTAAAGTGGATTTCGAACCACTACGAACATTCATGTCACCACCGGGATTCGAACCCGAAACCTGTGGTACCGAGCGCCAGAGCGCTAGCCACTCTGCCATCAAGCCCCCAACAATTTGCATCCAGATTTAATCAAAATTGACTGTCCTGATCAATTAAATAAAATCTTAGAAATTCGATCATTAAGAAATTACCCAAATAGGTTTACGCCAATTTGGCGCATTTTCGTGATTGGCATATTTTTTCGTAGATAACGTTATTTTTTACGCTGCTGCTTACTGTATTGACAGACAGACATACATAAAATAAATAAATAAAATATACTAAACTCAGAATTGCAACCATCTAAAATTTTGCTTAATAAGTAAGAAAAAAAAAAAAAAAATTGCATTGCCATTTTAACATTAAAAACGTTCCGGTTTAATCCTAGATTCATGTAGCTCCGAAGAAGTCGCCAATGTTGCAGTCCGAAGTACTATATGTTACCAATGTCTTTTTGGGTTACCGTAGTTGAATTCAAGGAATTCCCTACTGGATGTTTGAAATTTAACAGCCGGATTTAGATGAAAAGAGGCCCTAGGCTATTCCACTTATTTCACCTCCCATTTTTAAGTTTGTAAATTACATGAGAGATGATAAAATGCATTATTGCTGTGATATATATATCAATATGTTAAATGAAGCATGTTGTGATGGGTATTAATCTTTATAAAAAATGTGGCACGGATAATAAATAAAAAAGTCGAGAACACTTATTTGGACATTTATTCTCTGCATCCTATATAATACTTGCAACAATAACTAATCAAACATAGCACACAACGTTTACAAAGAAACAAAATTCAAATAATAAAATTCTTTGCCCACGAGAATAAAATACGCACTAAAAATTATCCTATTTTCTATGAAATTAAAGTAAATTAAATATATTCAACACATTGAAGATTAAAAGAAAATTCAATTCAGATACATTTATTTCATAATAATTCACATTTAAAGTTTAAGTATGAATTATTATTAATTTTAAGTTAATTGTAGGCCTCTCTTGATCTTGAGGCCCTAGGCTGAAGCCTAGTTAGCCTATAGGAAAATTCGGCCCTGGTTCTTGTTTAATCCTAGATTCCTGTACTTCCGAAGAAGTTGCCAATATTGCAAACCGAAGTATATTACTAATATATTTGGATTACCGTAGTTGAATTCAAGTAATTCTCTACTGGGTGTTCGAAATTTGATAACCATAGGTGTGAGTTTAGGACGGGAAAGAGTCATTCTCAACGTGAAATTGAGAGAAACTGTTCTATGCTAAAAATAGGGCTGTAATAAAATACTCTAAAGTTGTTTTCATTCCCTGAATATGCTTGATAACATCCGATATGCCGTTCGAATTCAAAAGGCTACAATTCCCGATACGATTTGCTTTTGTTATGTCTGTAAACTTGGCACAAGGCCAATCACTTAAAATTTCCGGTATTAATTTGACGCTGGATTACTTTAGCCGTGATCGGTTGTATGTAACAATGTTGTTCTAATGCAGCTGGCAATACAGAGACAGTTAATCTTTATGCCATAAGAAGGGCTGCACCGCTGTTACTCGCTTAGCACTACTCAAGAAGCCTTGAAAATAGGCTACGGACGCGGAGTAACACTACCCCATGTACGTGGACAGAAACGTTAGGCTAAATATCTGCACTTGTGTGGATAAATCAAGAAGGAAGGTGTGATATGAGTATGAGTGCCCATATTAAAGATGATGAAATGATTGCTGCGGACGCGGAGTAACAATACCCCGTAGCGCTCTACGATCATGTTAGACCGGGACCTACGGTTTTAAAGTGGATTCCGAACCTCTACAAACATCCATGGCATCGCCGGGACACGAACCCGTAACTTGTGGTAGTATCTAACAATCTTTAACATTGCAAATGAATTTTTTCCACATCTGTTTGCAAACGATGAGAAAACAAGGAATGTTGTTTACTATCAGGCTAAATACAACTTAAACGATAACTATGTAATTGTTGTTAATTAAAATGATATTAATAAAAATAAGATAAACAAAAGTATTGCATCTTGATTTCAAACATTTTCGAATATATTGCATCTGTTTTTATTTAGGCAATATTAAATTTAAAAACCTAGTCACATTACTGACATTCATACTAACAATTAATTTTTTTTTTTTTCTAATGCAGCTGGCAAATATTTAGACAGTTGTGTTTTTGGGCTGCACCGACGTTACTCACTTAGCACTACTCAGGGGGTGCGTGTAGCTTGAAGATAAGCTACGGACGCGTAGTAACAATAACCCGCAGTGCTCTACGATTATGTTAGACCTACGATTATACTACTACCTACCGGAACCTACGATTTAAAGTGGATTCTGAGCCACTACAAACATCCATAGCGCTAGCCTCTCGGCCATCAGGCCCATATATACTAACAATGAGAAAAGGAGCTTTTTATATAAAACTTACCAAATTATATATTTGATATAAAATAATTAAATAATTTTTATTTTCTAAAGCCTGGTTATAGGTGCTAGTATTCCCATATTTTTTAACTGTACTGAGGTTATTATTACCCATAATATGTGTATTGTTTGGTTTGTCGCTCTACGGTCATCTTGTGCACACGAGGGCTAAACAGACCGGGACCTACAGTTTAACGTGGATTCCGAACCACTCGCAAACATCCATGCCACCGCCGGGATTCGAACCTGCAGCCTGTAGTACCAAAGACCAAAACGATTGCCACTTGGCCATCAGGCCACGTATTGTTTGGGGGAGCAGGGTTTTTCGTGTTCTTGATCACTTTCAATTTCTTTTACGAACTTTTTTTTATGCGTAATATTTATTTAAATTTCTTTCACGAGCTCGTAATTAAATAATCTAAAATTTTTCTAAAGAATCGTCTTGTGAAAGCAAAGACCATTTTTTTTTTTTCAAAGTGAAAATGGGATATTTCAGGAAAAGATAATTGTTTGGAATTCTATAGTTTATTTTTTAATATTGTTTGTTTGTTTGTGTTTTGTTTGCCTTTTTTTTTTTCCTGGAATTCCATAAATTCCAATTGAAAATGCGCATCAAAAATCATTTTGTATTTCAATTAGACTTTTATTTTTGACCTAGTTATCCTTTTTCTTTCTGTTTATTTGTTGTCATTTTTAATTTATCTGTTTGTAAAAACATTTCTATAAAAAAACATCCTAGATGTAGTCTCAACGCAGTTTACATGTTCTTTACATGTTTGTTGCGACAAAGATTGGGTATTTGGATTGCATACAATTGAAACAAAATAGACATTGTCAAAGTTATTCTTAAGCAAACATTCAATATAATATGTATTCTATATAAACATAGACGCAATATAAAATATAACAATTCTTTACGTTTGTACTACTGTGCCCAAAAAGTAAGACCAATTATTTTTTTCTTTCAAAAATTCTTCATTTATTCTTCCAAATTTATTTCATCGCCTTCACAGTAATCCCCTCCGGATACAATGCACTTATACCAACGTTTTTTTTTTTTTTTTTTTTTTTTTTTTTTTTTCAATCCTCAATGCATGCTAAAAAGTCTTCGGCAGGGATGGCCTTCAAAGCGCTTGCCGATTCACTTTGAATCTCTTTAATCGACTCAAACCGGTGTCCCCGGAGTGGTCTTTTGAGTTTAGAGAACAGCCAGAAGTCGACCGGTCCTAAATCAGGTGAATACGGTGGTTGTGGTACGATATGGGTTTAATTTTTGGCGAAAACGTCACGAAGAATCAATGCAGTGTAAGCTGGCGCGTTCAGTATTTTCGGTACCCATCGAGGTTTGATGCCCAGACTCGAATGGACCGATCCTTTTGAAATTCCAACATCATCAGCAAGGTCTCTAATTGCAAATCGACGGTTTGCAAGCACCATATCTTTAATTTTTGGACGTGATCTTCGTCAATTGAGGTGGAGGGTCGACCAGAGGACTCTTCGTCTTCAACGCGTTCTCTGCCTTCTTTGAACTGTTTATACCACTTCTAAATATTTCTTTCCGATATAGGAATGCCTTCTGCAACATTCTATATGCTTCCACCAACAAAATTGAATGCAAGTTCTTTGCTCAATGAATTCAGACATTTCAAAAATTGCCGCAATCTGTTGTAGCGTCTCACAAAGCCAAGGTAAAATTTAACAAATAAGCGTAACTCACAAGATGCAAAACAAGACCACCAACTATTTAAAACAAAAGAAACAAAATATTGCGATTTTTACTTTTGGACCCTAGAGCCAATTTCAAAAAGAACATTTACAAAAAACAGTATAACATGGTTAATGATGGTTAATATTTTGACGTGAAATTTCACACAGATGTCAAGGGCAGTGCCAGCAACCTAGAAAAGAAACAAAATTTGAAATTCCACAAGCACCGGAAATTTTAAATTGAAAATTGATCTTACTTTTTGGACACAGTTAATAAAAAAGCATCCTATATTCTTTTATATGTTTGTTGCGACAAAGATTGAGTATTTTGATGGCATGCAAATGAAAGAAAATAGACACCGTTAAAGTTGTTCTTAAGCAAACATTAAATGTGTATATTGTGAATGTGGACTCAAGGTAAAATTTAACAAATCTTTTTGCATAAGTACAGTTATCGTCAGTTTCTTAATATAATTATAATAAGATGGCATTAATGGGTTTTTCTAACCACACCCATTTACAATTACACTTAATTATTGCATTACTGATAATGGCTGTTGAGAAAGGAAACTGTTGGAGCTATCACTGCTAAACAATTTCATTGTAAAGTCAGAGCAGTTCAAATGATGAAATTATTTCTTGAGGAATTTTTTTTCCTTATCCTTATCCTAATCTAATCTCATCGAGGTTTTTGAATGATTTCCACAGAAACAAATAGAATTGTCAAGGGGTCAAATCGAAACTAGTAGGTCGCAGTTCTTATTCTACATTGGGTACTTGATTTCTAGTCATTCAGTAATAAATTGGGTGGACGGCAACCTATTTGTAATATACCACGTGTAATTTTTAAATGTCATAAAAATAAAAATGTAATTCTGTTATTAGAGAACTTTTGTTGAACCGTTCATTTGGGAATTGAGGTAAGAAAACACCATAATTGAGTTTTATTCCATGTAATAGTTAGCGTATAAAGGCCTTTTTTTTTTTTTTTTTTTAACGCTGCTAATTTGTGAATGTATACACAGATTTCAAACGATAGTAAATGTAGTAATACCCCTAAATTACTCAAAAGGGGGAACGAAAGTCTTTGCATAAAAAACTTCGCATATAAAAGATTTTTGTTTAATTTAGACTAAAGGTTTGGTTTGTGGCTCTACGGTCATTTTGTGCACCACTTTAGATTAATTAGACTGGGACTTGCAACGTTGAACGTTGAGACTAAAGATCAATATAAACTGATTTAGTAGAAAAATATTTAGTTCTTATAATCTATGAATTGTGCTTATGCTATGAATTGTGTAAAAATTATTCTCAATGGAGAAAAACCCATACAAAAAAAAAAAAAATAAACAGTAAAACTAATGAATCGAGGTAAAGTGATCTTGCGAATCATATACCTCTCTTTAATATGATTGGTTTTGTTTATGAATGTATAAAATTATGCCTTTGAAAAAAATTTTAAAGATAGTCTAAAGATTGGTTTGGTTTGTCGCTCTGCTGTTATCTTATGCACACGAGGGCTAATTAGACCGAAACCTACAGTTTAACGTAGATTCCGAACCACTCACAAACATCCATACCACCGCTTGGATTCGAACCTGAAGCACCAAAGGCCAGAGTGGCCAATTGGCCATCAGGCCGCTAATAGAAAAAAGGAAAGAAAATATTGATTACGTGAAAATTGTCGCATTCAAAACTCATTTAGATGAAATGTATAACCCTTGATTTAAAAACCAAATAATAAGGAGATTATTTCGTCGATTATTTCGTCGATTATTTTCAATTTATCAATACATATTTTTAATTAAATAGAGAAGGTTTAAAAAAATCACGAATACTAATTGTGAATTATTTCTTTTTATTTGTTTTGGATTCATAGCATAGATCAGTGGTGACCAACCAACCCGCGGCCCGCCTTGAACATTTTGCGGCTCGTGAGATGTATCCCACTTTTTACAAATATTTATTATATAATGGCCAAAGTAGTGAAAACCAATGTATTATAAAAAATACATTATGTATATTATTACATTATATTCAAAAACTGTCGAAATTGCGAGAAAAATTAACTTTGATTTTAAAATAATATTATTGAATATATACACAATATATGCCCGATATTGCTTGTTTTATATATGAGTTCTCAGAAGAATTAAATTACATTCTGCGAACTTATGATGTGCGCATCGATTTGAGAAAGCTTATTTTATGATTTTTTTTTTTTTTTTTTTTTCATTTCGTTTATTTTTATTTTATTTTATTTATTTATTTCGGTATTTATATATTTTTATATTTCATTTTTAGTGTTATATATTCCTTTACGTCATTATTATTAGATTATCTATGTTGACATGTAAGACCAAGAGTAAACACAAAAATAATAACTCATTCTGTTTCAATTTTTCACTCCAAAAATATCTATAGGGGGACTGAATCTAATAGGGGGATATAGAATTTTACATGCGGCCTGCGGGAGTAATGATTCCAAAGTGAGCCGCAAGATCATTTTTGTTGGCAACCCCTGGGATAGATAGACTATATGATTCCTATACTGACACTATTTTGATAAGTGAAGTTAAAATAACAGCAAAAAAATGAAAATACTCTCTTAACTCCACGTTCACCTAAATTGAAATATGTGTAATTGTCGTAAGCTGCTTGCTAGCGACTAGTTGTGTCAGATTGGTTTAGTGTTGTAGGCGTCTGGTGGATGTAAGACCAATATCTCTATTTATGTTAATTTATTTACAATATAAATTCTATCTTATACTTAATAACACATAACATACGGTCCCTGACCGTATTCCTAGCTCCGACGCTTCTAGCGTTCACCTCGTGGTCTGAGGATCTAACCGTATGTACTTACCACACTGAACCACACAGTTAAAAGTCTCAGTTACTTGTCACAGTCGCGACATCTCGCGGCTATATAATAATAATTAAACCTTACAGTACTGTGTTGAAATGCTGTGCTGTTAACATCATGTGTAATCACCTCTTTTTTTTTTTTTGCAGGAACGCAATTCGTCGACGAACAACCGGCGCTGCAAGAAATCCCGAGGCCGCAAGCACCGATCCAGAAAAGCCCCTTCCGGTTGGCCCCTGTGTTCGAGGGGCTGCCTCATCATCCACCTGCACGATCCGGACCCTTCCACCTTGCGCCCCGGCGACTTCTACTTCGTGGCTTCGCCCGTCGGCATCTCTCTCAAGTGGCGCGCGGTCGCCTCGGACTCTAGCATTCTAGAGCGCTGCCTCGACGCCCCGGAGTTCTGTGCAGAAATGGCCGCCCTGGTGTCGTCCTCTAAAGGGGAAGACGGCGAGGAAGAAGAGGAGGCCGCCTCCGAGAGGCGCGCCCTGCTCGTGGCGGGGGAGGGCGGAGTGAGCCGGGTGGCGGTGGGGCGGCTCCTGGAGGAACTGTTCGAAGGGGGTTGGAGGAGGAGCCGCCTGCGATGCACCCGGGACAGCTGGGTGCAGACGGAGGAGGGCGAGGGCGACAAGATGCTGCTCCCCACTTCCCCCGCGACGGAAGAACCTTCTGCCGGGACGCAACAGTCTCTGGCACCCCTCGCCAGTGAAGAAGAATTCTGTTCCGGTAAGTTTCCAAATACCAACATATTATGATCAGGACGGGCCTGAATAGTCGAGTGGCTGGTGCTCGGTGCCACAGGTTTCGGGTTCGAGTCCCGGTGGAGCCATGGATGTTTGTAGTGGTTAGGAATCCACTTTAAACCGTAGGTCCCGGTCTCCTATGACTAAGAGCATTACGGAGCGGAAGTCAGACTTCTACCGACGGGTGCTCCATCGCAACAGAAGCTGCTTCCTTCCCCTTAAACCATGAGTCCATACGGGTTCGCGGGCTTGGTCTAGATTAGATATCTACCAAGTGGGATAAATCACAACACAACAACATGTATGACGCAGTCAGTTTTTGAAACCCAATCAGCGAAATCTAAAGGGCATGATAAATATGTAGTCTTGAAAATCCTTGGGCTGGGGAATGAATTTGCAAAGTCCCTAGAATATCATACCCTATTCGTTCAAAATTGAGATTTGGTTTGTCGCTCTACGGTCATTTTGTGCACACTTTGGGCTAATTAGAAAGGGAATTACTGTTTAACGTGGATTCCGAACCATTCACAAACACTCATGTCACAGCCAGGATTCGAACCTGAAGCCTGCGGTACAAAAAGGCCACAGCGCTAGCCAGTTGCCCATCAGGCCGCTTCAAAATTGTGATTTCAAAATATGGAAATATAGACGCATAATGGAGCTCCCATGGGGCATCCTGGTTAACGCTGAAACTGTTAGGGTCTATATCCATTGACAACGAGGCGTCAACTTTGAAAAATCAAATCAACGATTGACAGTAGTGATTCTACTGTTAATCATCGATTCTTCTTGTTTTTCTCTTAAAACACTACAGTCGGTTTCAGGCCAAGGCTGTCTGTCTCAATCAACTTCCACCAGTCAGCCCCATCCTGACAATAGAATCCTAGATCAGATCTGTCTAGGTCTTTTCTCATTGAGATTTCTAAACATGAGAATTATATTTTCACGAAGTGGATTTATTAGCCCTACGCCCTGATTTGTCTCTGTCATTTGTTGTTCATAGGAACTAATTAGACCGGGACCTACGGTTTAAAATGTATTAACTGCAGGTATGCATGGCACCACCGGAACTAGACACTAAACCTGTGGCACCGAGCGGCCACTCGGCCATCATGCCCTCTAAAAGTAAAATTAAATTGCAAAATTTATCATATATTATTTGCTACTCACAAAAGTTGAATTATTTTATTTTTCCATCTGTTCGTTTAAATTGATTCTTTTTATTCCGTTTTCAATAATATGCGTCACACGAAGTGTTTAGTCAGGAATTTATTCACTTTCCAATGAAACGTTTATGTCAGAAAAATAACACCTCTTCTTAAATTACAGAAATTCATGACGATGAATTCTTTTTCAATTCCTTCTATTAGATCACACTCTCCTATATATATCTTGTTCACATTTTCAGTCGTTCATAAAATACTTTTTATGCATCCACTCAAGTTCAAATACATTTTTTTCAACTTGTAGTGGATGACACTGGATGTTAATACAGTTTTTCAAATATTAATTCAGTAATTAAATTTAATTAATTAATTTTATTTTTTTTTTTTTTTTTTTAGATTTAAGTTGCATGTATCTACCCATAGATGGCGCCAGATAAACTTAAAAAATGAATGAAAATTATTTATAAAGGACTTTCTGCAATATAATGAAAAAAAAAAAGTAGGAAGTGACTTTAAAAATTTTTTTTATATATAACTTGTTTTTCTATCATTTCGTTTAAATTGATTCCTTTTTTAAACCCGTTTTCAATAATATGCGTCACATGAATTATTAATCAAGAATTCCATTTACTTTCCAATGAAAAATTGATTCCAGAGAATCAAACACAACTTAAATTACAGAAATTCATGACGATGAATTCTTTTTATGAAATTTGTTATCAAAGCTTTAAAAATTTTTAATTATGAACGAACGTTGCAAAATGGGGTCACTTCCTTAGTCATCACAGACATTATCACTGAAGACCACATAAAAGCAGAATGCAAATGCATTTTAAAAAGTGATAAAAAAGACAAAAAAATCTTGTCTTGCACATTTACGAGGCAATTAACATCGGGAAGCATTTTTGTTAAGTGTCATAAAATAGCGTTGCTGTTGGCCCATTGCCAAGGACAGCAGCGGAATCTTTTCAGTTCTCTTTCCCCCACGCTGCAAGAGAGGCGAGCGTTGCATCATCTCAGATTGAGAAAAAGTAAATAAAGAAATCCCGAATATTTCCGACAACAAACAAAATAATTCCCAATTATAACTTTCGGCACTGGATGTTCGCGGATGCTAGTAACCTCGCTTAACAACTTAATAAGGCAACGGGAAACAAGATTCTAAATCAGGCATGCCACAAGACTTGTGAAGGCCGTGAGTTGTTTGTAGTCACTGTAATTTGGCCGCGGGCCGCCGCATACACACGCTAGAAAGAAAGAAAAAAATAAAGTTATTTGAAAATTGTCATATATATATATATATATATATATTACTGTGTTCAAAAAGTGTTTTCAATTTAATTTTCCCGGGACTTATGGTATTTCAACTTTTTTTTTCCTCTTTTATGTTGCTGGCATTGTTCTTGACATATGTGTGACATTTTAAGTCAAAATATTCATTAGTGTTTGAGTTACGCTTGGTTTTGGGAGACGCTAAAACGGATTCCATCGATTTTTGAAATGTCTGAATGAATTGAGCAAAGAATTTGCATTAAATTTTGTTTGCAGAAACGTATAGAATGTTGCAGAAGGCATTCGGTGGGTATACCTATATCGGAAAGAAATGTTTACAAATGGTATATAAACAGTTCAAAGAAGGCAGAGAACGCGTTTAAGACGTAGAGCGCTCTGGTCGACCATCCACCAAACTAGACGAAGCTCACTTCCAAAAATTAAAGATTCGGTGCTTGCAAACCGTCGATTTACAATTAGAAACCTTACTGATGATGTTAAAAATTTCAAAAGAATCTTGAGTTACGCTTGGTTTTGTGAGATGCTAAAACTGTCTGAAATGTCTTCAATCGACTCAAAACGGTGTCCCGGAGTGGTCTTTTGGGTTTAGGAATAGCCAGAAGTAGCAAGATGCTAAATTAGATGAAAACGGTGGTTGTGGGACGAAATGGGTTTCATTTTTGGCAAAAAAAGTCATGAAGGATCAATGCAGAGTGAGCTGACGCGTTTGAGCTGTTTCACCGCGCTTTGACTACAATCATTTTCGCACAACACTCATCCCTAGTTACCATCCGTTTAAGAAATGGGTCGATTTCATTCCGTTTGGACAAAGTTTTGCAGATGGAAATTCGATCCATCACGTTGTTTTTTTTGTGTTAATTGGTTTCAACATAAAAGGGAGATGAAGACATTTCAAAAATCTAGGGATGGTTACTTAGGTCACTTAAAGTGAAACATACATATATTTATTAGATGTTCCAAGATGCGCGCTCATCATGAGTTCGCAGACTGTAATTTAATTATTCTGCGAACTCATAACTGTAAACCCATAAATAAAACAGGCACTATCTGTCCTGTATTCGCAAGAAATATCATTTTAAAATCAAAGTTTTTCTCATCATTTCGGCAGTTAATTTTTTGAATCTATGGATGGTCACATAACGTATTTTTTTAATACATTGGTTCTTACTACTTTGCCCGTTATAAAATAAATATATTTTGTAAAAGTGTGATAAATCTCACGGGCCGCAAAAATATTCAAGGTAGTCCGTGGATTGGCCATCCCTGCAATAAACAATGCACGAATTCAGTATACTTATTATTAAAGATTTTCGTATCCAACTTAATAAAACTGAAAGAATTTTTTTAAAATTTCATTGACAATCCATTTAGCAGATTCTTTCTTTTATGGTTTGGTTTGTCGCTCTACGGTCATCTTGTGCACACTTTAGGCTAAACAGACCGGGACCTACCGTTTAACGTGGATTCCGAACCACTCACAAACTTCCATGCCACTGCTGGAATTCGAACCTGAAGCCTGTGGTACCAAAGGCCAGAGCGCTCTTTCTTTTTATGGGAATGATGTTTCATTTTTCCATTGAGTGCATCAAAAATTAGAAGAATTCTGAATGACAAAAAAAAAAAAAAAAAAAAATAGAAAGATAGATAAAAAGACGACACATAGCTCATGAAGTCGTCAGCTATTCGATCGTAGGCCTTCCCGAGTACGTGGGCAGTGCTACTACTGTGTCTGTGTGGGAAAAGACAAACAGTCTGCCTGACTTGCATACAAATGAGCAGCGATTTCTTTATTCTTTTTTTTTTTTTTTTTTCTACAGCACCGAAGGCAGATACGAAGTGCATCGTAGATCGAATAATACATAACATCATTTCCATTTGATTTTTGCCTATTGTTCTATTATTTGCCAGCCGCCTTTGGCGACCGCATTGGTTCGTTTTTAACAATACTGTTCTTACGACTTCAATGTAGCAAGACACTCTGAAAAGCAACCACCGTATTATTTCCAACAGATGCAATTAAAAAGACTTGGATGAATCCAAGTCGCGTTTAAGACCAGTTACAGCAGGGGTGGCCAACCCGCGGCCGCCTTGAATATTTATCTGGCCCGTGAGATGTATCACACTTCTTCAAAATATATTTAATTTTATAATGGCCAAAGTAGTGAAAACCAATGTATTAAAAAAATACATTATGTGTGCATCCATATATTCAAAAATGAACTAACGACATTATGAGAAAAAAGGAACTTTGATTTTAAAATAATATTCGCGCGAATATATGACAGATATTACCTGCTTTAGTTATGAGTTTGCAGAATAATTCAATTATACTCAGCGAACTCATGAGGTATCATCTTGGAACATCTAGTATAACACGTTCTATGTTTCACTTTCAGTGATCATCCCTAGATACGCACAGTTAATTGTTGATTTACAGAGCAAACCAGACTCGTAGTTGAAGTTGTTAGCGCTTTTGATTCAACTTACACCTGCGAATCGTTTTTTTTTTTTTTTTTCCCTGAAATGAAATTGACCCAACACAAAATCCGCTCAAACAGAAGGGGAACCTACAACACCTATTACGATGTGCAAATACTCAAATTGAGATCGATTTGCAAAACCTAAGTGAGAGAGTGAAGAAACAACTATCGTAATAGTAAAAAAAAATATTTGTAATGATTTCATTTTTTTTTTTTTTTTTTTTTCGTTTATATCCTATGAATACACATATATTGTATTTTTTTAATACATTGGTTTTTCACTACTTTGGCCATTACGAAATAAATATATTTTGTAAAAATGTGATACATCTCACAGGCCGGAAAAATATTCGAAGGGGCCGCGGGTTGGCCACCCATGTTCTAATCAATCATTACTACTACCTTATTCGCACTTTTTATGCGATTAATATTTTATCAGAAGCTATCCAAAAATATGTTGACGGGAGAGAGATTTCCGATAACTTCGGATATAATAGTGGTGGATAGAATTGCAAAACCATTTTTTGGTGGAAATGTTAGTCATCTGAAAAATGTTCCTGGTAGCTTCATTTATTTTCTGTCCTATACACGGGTGGAATGTTTCTTTTCCGCGTTTGTGTTTGAAGTTGCCCGCATATTAAAGCAGAGAGTTTTATCTGCGCATTGTGAAATATGAGATAGTGAACCTTAACCTGGGCCCCAAATCCTAAAAGATTGATAAGAAACAATTCTCTTAGCGGCTCACAGCACTACTCGAAATACAAGTGTTGTTACAGAAGCCTTATACCATGGAACGCTCCCCCTCTGACATCTTATTGCATAACTTCTAGAATGTCGATGCTGTGTGGCATTCACTTTTTAGTCAACGATGTTAGAAGTGAGTCAGTGGCAGCCATTGTTTTTGAGTTAGCTAACAATTTCATACGCTGTTCTTTGACAAAAAGAAATGTGTGGCTAATCAAGCAAACAATTTTTTTTATTCTTGGGTTTTATTTCCAGACCTTTGAAAAATCCATTAAAAAAAGTGGTAGAATAAAATATATACATTGCGATTATAATTAAAGTTCTACTTTCAAAATGCTGTGAAAAAAAGAGCCACTCGTCACAATGAGTTCAAATTTGCACTGAAGATATTTGAAGAAGGGGGAAACGGTACGACATCAAAAAGTTCCAAAGTGCATTAATAGATGGCGCTATAAGCGGCATAAAGAAAGGGAATTCGGCTGCCAGTGATAGTTTGAATCGAAATGACAACGTATTTGGCATGAGTTGCTCATTAAACCAACTGTAGTCTTCAATGTGCTGGATTGTTTCGGGTTTTTGATGGAAAAAATAACTTCCAAGTCATTCAACAGTTGTGACACTGTGAGTGGAAAGCCCATCCACCACAGCAAGCTTATACCCAATTGGATGGGGAAAATCGATGAAACTTTTTTAATGCCATACCGTTTCCCCCTTCTTCAGTTGGAATTCACTTTAAACCGTCTAATAAGATCTTAGAGCGTTGTGGGGATAGTGTTACTCGCCTCCGTAGCCTATCTTCATGCTGCTACACGTGCCCCCTGGGTAGTGCTAAATGAGTAACAGAGGTGCAGCCCTTTCTTATGGCATAAAGATGAACTGTCTCTGTATTGCCAGCTGCATTAGATTTTAAAAAGGGGAATCGATATTTTTGCCCTGCATTTTTTTGTGATTAAGTTGTTGTTTTTTTTCCTTCGATATTTCCTTTTTCTTTAAATCTGAACCTGTAATATGTGCATTTTCCCCCCTTTTTTTTATTTGAATTGTCTATATATATATACACACACTAGATATTATGTAAACTTGTTATGTGTTTTATTTTAGATTTTTATTTATTTATTTATTATTATTATTTTGTATATCCGTTTGATGAAAACTTTTCATTCGTTAAACCAAAAATTTTAAAAATCATTAGATAACACAACGCTTTCAATGCTGCAAATCTTTTTTTCGCGTTGCACGAAAGAATGGGTTCTTCGAAATTAGTTAATCGAATAGGACTGGATGGGTGTACGAACCCGTCTCATCATCAACAGCGGCTTCATTAGCTGGGTGTCTTTGAACCTTGTGCGGAGATTGGCCGCTGTCATTCTTCTTATCTTATCGGAGTGCTTCAAAGGGCTGCTCACCGTTCTCGACACCCCGAACTCGCATTTTGTGTGGGAATATATATATATCTCTCTGGAGGTGAAAAAAAATTTAATATTGTTATTTATCATTTTATTATTATTTATACCAGTGGTGGCCAACCTAAATGATGTTGCGGACCATTTTGGAAATGCATCCTAACTCCACGGGCCACATATATCCCCTATTAGATTTACATCCACTCTAGATATTGTTTTGGAGTGGAAAATTGAAACATGATGAGTTATTGTGCTTACTATTATTCTTTCATGTAAACATAGACAATATAATAATAATGTTACTAAACGCACATTGTAAAAATATATATACTAATATAAGAAATATATAAATAGAAACGAAGTAAAAAAAATGAAATCAGTAAAAAAATATTTATTTTGCTAGTGCGATATGTGTTTCTCCACTCTTTCACTTAGCTTTTTGCCAATCGATCTCAATTTTGGGTATATGCTCATCGTAATTGGTGTTGCATCCGTTATGTTTGAGCGTGTTTTGTATTCGGTCCGTTTCATGTTCGGAAAAAAAAAAAAAAAAAATACGCAGGTGTAAATTGAACCAAAAGAGCTAATATCTCCAATTAAGAATCTGGTTCCCTCTGATATCAACAATCAACTGTGCGTATCTAGGAAGAGTCACTGAGATCACTTAAAGTGAAACTTAAAGCCTGCTATATTAAATATTCTAAGATGCGGGATATATATACATATATATTATATAGTAGAGAATTGATTATTTTAACCATTTTGTTATGCTTTTTTAATAAACATTGTTCGTTTTCTCTTTTTAACATGCTGCCTCTTTTTACAGATACCGAGCCCAAAGTGGACCCCTCTCAGGTGAATGGAGAACGTCCAAAGACTCCTCTGCCCGAAGTGAAACAGCACAGTGCAATAGCCGGCCTCCCGCACAATGCATTTGGCTCGCAGGTGGCTGTCATGCCAGGTGAGACAACTTTCTTTCAACAATATCTTTCTTTTATAACTTTCAACAATAGATTACAGAATTTCCAATTCTCACCTATAGTTGTCCCGTCTGGGATTCCACCTCATTGAAAAATCTTCAAAAGTTGCAAGGTTTCCAGAACAGACAGGTAGCCAGTATAGTTAATGCTCCGTGGTTTGTTAGACGGAAACAAGTCCATAAAGATCTTGATCTTAATCCGATAATGGATTACATATTCAAATTCTCAAAAAATTTTCTTGATAAATGCCCTCAGATTCGCAAGTTATTCGCACAATTCCTGTTTACAATCCTGGTGTCAGTAGCTCTAGAAAACGACCTAGAGCTATCTGCGATGCGACGTTTGAGTCCTTCCACGTCTAACTCAAAATGACCAAAATAGCTAAATTGCATATCTGAAGTGTCTATTTCGCTCCTTAAATTTTCATTTATTGCTACAATGTGCAAAACTAACACAAATACTGGCTATCGTACTTTTTTTTTTCTTTTCTAATGACATCTAAAATTCTTAAGAAGTTAATGTTTTCATTTCTTATGTATTTGTTTTAAATTCTTTAATTTTTTTTTTTTTTTCATTAATACACTGACTGTCCGCGGGGAAACGTGTTACGAACTCCTAATTGTACCTGAGTAACTTAACTTCTTTCTTGTAACTTAATAAGCGCGAATTTTCTTTTTTATCTAAATTCACGATGTCATTTCAATAATGTAAATTTAACTATATTAATGATTATGTGGAGGTTTTCGGGGTATATTTATCCCATTGGTACTCCGAAACAAGTACTTCCGTTTCCGATTCCAGAATTTGATTTTTCCCTTGTAATTTACTTAATTCAGAATTGAGAACCGATAAAAAATCATCGTGAGGCAATTGGCTGCATTGTTGTTTTTTAAGCATTGGAAAATAATTATATGGAAATAAATTCTTTAATAGCATTGGAAATAATTTCTATTAAATGTCTATGCTGTTTCTAAACAAGTAATATAAAAAAGTCAAAGTCATATAAAGTCAATTCCTACTTTTTTTTTTCATTATATTGCAAAAAGTCCTTTATAAATAAAGTTGAAATTTTCCTCTTGCATCTAGCACCATCTATTATTAGATACATGCAACTTAAATCTAAAAAAAAACTAAAATTAATTAATTTAATTTAATTAATGAATAATTATTTGAAAAAACTGTATTAACATCAAGTGTCATCCACTACAAGTTCAAAAATGTATTTGAACCTTGAGTGGATGAATAAGAAGTATCTTATTAATGATTGAAAAATTTGAACAAGATATATATAGGAGAGTGTGAACTAATAGTAGGAATTGAATGAAAGGAGCAAATTATTTCAGTGCTATATGTTTGCTTTCTGCTATAAAAATATCTGTCTTGTCTAAGAAGTCAAAAAAATGTTTTTGTAGATCTTGTGATTTCATTAAAAAATGTCTTCATAAGTCTATCAAAAAACAAAATTAATAGAATAACTTAACCATTCTTATTTTAAAATAGTGCACAATTTTTTTTTTTCTGGTTTGTTAATAATGCTAGTATAGATTAGTACTCTTTAAAAAAGTTCTCAAAAATATCTTTTAAAGTCGATTAATGAGTAAAACGATTTGGAAAATAGTACACGTATGGTTAGGTGCTGAGAAATTGTCATTTTTAATTTTCTGGTGAATATTTAACAAAAAATTTGTGCGTTACAGGTAGCAGAGATATGTGTTGCAGAAGTGTTGTGTACGTTTCCCTTGAAAACATGCAGAATCACAAAGTAGATGCTATTCATTTGGCAGAAATCTTGCTCTATTTTCAAAGTATTCCTAAGTAAGTATAATGTGTTATAACTTTTAGTAGAGTTTATTTTGAAGAATTTTTTTTAAAAAGAAAAAATGTGCATTTAAATAAGTCTTTTTAACCATATAATATTAATTTAATATTCTAACATACTTTTCAATAACTTTGTGTGTATGTTTTCAGTAGGTTAATCAATAATATCCTTTTTTAAAATATATATTTGATATTTGTTTTATTTATCTTAAATCTGTTCTATTTAATAAATTCTTTCAAACCAAATTAACTTTTCAGTTATTTTCTTTAAAACCAATATAAGATTTGTCATTTACTTCCATAAAAAAAGATTTTTTTATGTAAGCAATTTGATTAGAAATTTAATAGTAATTTATTAGTGTCATTTTTAAACGAACTAAACTTGTTATTTATGTTTTAGAAGAGAAACCATGTGCTTGGGCTTCCTTGTGATTGTTGATGGTCGAAGTGTCAATGCAGAGGCATGGAATGATTTCCATAAAGCTCTTGCTCTTGTTGAGGTACTTTACATGTTTTTATTTTTCTTTTTTAATTTAATTTTATAAGAAATTCTATTAAAGAGTTTGCTCCTTGTTTTAATTTTCTTATTCATTTTTTTAATATTATTTCACCCTATCTAGGAATCTGTGCCGGGTACAGTCAGTTTAGTACTTGCTTTGCAGAATCCAAAAATTGAAGTACTATCATCAAAATATCCCATTTTCCATGTAAAGGTACAATATACATTTTATCATATTGAATATTAACTGTAATCTTTGGATTAGGTATTAAATATCTGATCAAACTTTTCTCTGTTCCTTATTTTCATTAAAGGTTTTTCTATTTTCATGTTGAATATTTTTTATTTTATTTTAAAATTTATGTTTAAATTGAAAAATTGGATATTATTTTTATCCAAGCTAGCATGTTATTATTGTGGAAAATTTGTGTTAGATAAATTAGTTTTAAAGTTACAATTAACTAGCAGAAATAAATTTTTAAATTATATTCTATTATTCTCTTTTAACTCGAAACTTTTTATTTAAATATATGCAAAGTTTATTTTCACGTATTTCATTGATATCATTTCTGAAGGGTTTTTTTTTTATATAACTTTAATCCTGATTGTTGAAATTCAAGATTCACTGCCTGATATATAAATAAATAAGAAGAAACTTCATTTTCTTAAAGTAATTATAATAAAAATATTTTAAACATGTAATTTCAAAATTCTAATGTTTTAAAGCAATTACAAAAATATTCATTCATATATCTTATTTTTCCAGTTTGAACCCATTGTAAATGAAAATCAATTATTACGATATGTGGCTAAAGATCAACTGCTTTCAGAATTTAGTGGAACTTACAAATATGATCATCAACAATGGATCAATTTCCATGAGGTATTGTATTATTTATTTTTCTTCAAATCGTGATACTTGATATTTAATGGGCTTTTGTGTACTTATTGACAATAAACAAAAAAGAATTTCCTTTAATAGTATTACAAATTGTTTTGCAGTTAATAATATATTTTATAATATTTATTAATTGTTAACTTTTATTATTTCTGCATATTGTTTTCGATTTGCTAAAAGAAACACTTCTTAAAAATAAACCAATTACTAGATTGTTTTGAAACATTATTGATTTGGCCACAAATGTAGCAAATTTATTTGATTTCTCTAAATTTATATGTCATTTACTATGAAGAAATTGCTAATGTAAGGTAGTTCTTTGATGCATATATTATTGGCATTTGTCAATTTTGTATGATGAGTTATAATAGACAAGTCTATTTGTCATCCCAATGATTTGTATTAATCTTTTTGCTATATTTCAATTACTTTTATTTACTGGAAACTATAATTTTATAAAATTTTGTCTTCTAAATATCAATGATGAAATTAATCAATCTATATGTAAAAAAATCAGAATATTATTAATAATTCTTATTATATAATGTTTGTAATATACATGACTGAATCCATTCATTTCTTTGCAGTTTCTTGATCCCTTTATTGTGAACTGCCAACAAATGGGCTGCCGTCTTGTGCAGCTAATCCAGGATCTCCGCTATGGCCAGCTGCCCAGTGTACTCACTCATCAGTTGATCGAAGAACAGAAGAAGCAAATTATGGAGGTGTTGGAGAACGAACAGTTGCGCTACCTGGAGGAAGAAGGGATCGCCTTCCTAAAGAAGCTGGAAGATTATCGCTCTTCCTTTCCAGATAACTTAGATTACGAGTTAGTGTTATAAAATTATTTTTTTGTATTTTAAAAAATTAATGAAAATAAATTTTAGAAATAATATAGAGTTTAATCCGTGTTTAAGATTAAATTCAATTCATCAGATGATAACTTTGTCAACAACTGCTTTCAATTTAAATTTTCTAGAAACGTACATTTTAAAATTATATTAATGTGCCATTTGTTAAGTGGTTTTCCTTCCTATGTTTGCAAAGAAGTTGTTCTTTCATGAAATTTTTTAAAAAATACTGTTTTATATTTTTAACAAAATTTTTATAAATACATTTCATTTCATTTCAATAGTTCTGTAGTGCCTCATTTGAGTTAAACGCAGTACATTCTACTTCTTTCGACCAATTAATTCAGGACTTTGTTAATCTGAAAACGCATTATTTTATTAATATAGCTGAGAGTAAAAATCCCTTTTTTCTCTTTAATTGCTTAAAAAAAAACATATTTGATTGTTTATGAATTAATGTTTTTAAATTTTATTTCTTGCATTTAAAAATAAATTGTAGATAATTCTAAATCTTTATAATAACATTAATATATATAATAAAATTAGATGCATGTAATCCATAGTCTTGTATTAGAAAATCATATATATTAGAAAGAAATTGAAATATGTGAATTTTTTTCTAGGGAAGCTGTAGAAAAGAGCAACATGTTGTACAAACAATTGAAGAAAGTTGTGCAAAGGCTTGCAAGGTTGGCTGATAAACGGTTGAACAAGTTGCAAGAGAGTATGATGATGAAAGTATTTGAAGAAGAATCTAGTCAGGTGTGTTTGCTATCTCTGAAATGTTGCAAAATTTATTAACATGTTAGGCATACAAAATTTTCAATCTTAGATATTTAATCAAATTAAGTATAGTCAACCACTGATCATGTGGAATGGTAAACAGTCAGTTTATTTGCGAAAATGGGCGAATCAATTGCTTATTAAGGTTGCTAATCAGATAGATGCAGCGCAAAGCTGCTTTAAATGAAAAATGTATAATACTTAGTGTGGCATTTTTTCCCATTTAGTTTTTTAAATATTGAATAATAAATATGAAATTCTTCTTGCAATTAAAATCCCTCCTAAATTAAACTTTCTCCCCATGTTACCTCTCTTTTTTAATCCATCCAACTTAGCCACTTGGCAATTTTATACACAATCAGTCTGACAGGCTATACCATAATTTTCTACCAATAATTCTCAGTGCTGTATAATTCACAGCAACTTGTAACTGCCTCTTTTAATTCATGTACAAAGAAATTTCTGTTTTTGTATCCATAGTTAAGATTTACTTTAACATAGCCTTTTTAATAACAAAGTCTTTGATGCCATAAAACTATGAAATGTTAATCAATGTATTTAAGAGAGTGATTGAATTTAACAACATAGTGAATAAAAAGTGTAAGGAGAAGTATTTACTGGACTTATTTCATGGAAATAACCAAATTAATCAAATAAAAAAACTGCATTGATAAATGCAAAATAAATTTTAATGATAGAAAAAGGAAAAAATATTTATAAACTTTTATCCACTTGCAGATAAGAGGAAGGGTATTTTTTTTTTTTTTTCAGACTTTCTCAATTTAATTTTTACTGAATATCTTGATGAATACAAAAATCCATAGATTATCCTTAGTATCCATACCAGGAAATTGTGATTGAGGAAGAAAATCAATAGCTTAATTTAAGATAAATATGTTTTAAATACTTCTTTAAAAATAGGCCAATTACTGAATTAGTGCTAATAATATATTAAAATAAAATTATTTACTATAACACAAAATATATTTATTTTCATAAATAGAATGCCTTTAAAAACAATAACATTTGGAATTCAAAATATATGTTTATTTTACAAGTTTGAATTTTGCATTAGTAACTCATTTATTTTACTCTTATTGTTTATTCTTTATAAATTTCTTTTATGTAGGTATTGTCATGGTTACATCGAAAGGGAGAAGAAACTCTGAAAAAGCACAAAACATTAGCTGAAACCCTTAATGCCATTCGTGAACAAGAAAATGAATTTGAAAAATTTTATTTTTTAGCCATGGTATGAATTATTTTCCTTTCTATTACTTTATCTCTGTCAGATTCAAATGAAACTTGACAATATTATGATAAATATTATTAATTTTGAATATTTGAAATACAAAAAAAAAAATTAATATTTTATTAGAAGCAGAATTTATTTCTTGAATCACATTACTACAAATTGCTTTACAAACATTAGGCTTAAGATGCTAGTTTTTAAATTAATGTTTATGAATAACGCAAATGCCCACATGCATTTAAAATATTGACCTAAATTACTGCCAAGTTGTATGAATTTGTCAGATAATGTATAATCTGCACACAAAAAAATTCTTTAGGTCTTTTGACCTAATTCACTAATTATATGCATGAAATATTATAAATAATAATTATGTTGAAAAAAAATCAGAAAAATAGCTATATTCACTAAATATGTGTTCAATAAATATTATATTTATAAATTGAATACCTTTTCTTTATATTGTTATTTTATTAAAGGTCGCTCTTAAAAATTATACAAATTTTGAAAATGAAATGCTAACAACGATCTAGATAACAGTAAAAGGCTATTTTGAAGTATATTTTAATTTTATGTATGTGTTTATACAGAGGCAAATCGAGAGGGGAAATGATTTGTTGGAAGAAATTCCGAAGTTGAAGAGCTCAGACAAGAAAAACGGCATCAGTGCCAATCTAAAGCAGCAGTTAGATGACTTCACTGATCGCCTAGAGGATGCCAGGGAGACACTCGAAGACACTAGCCGTTGTTACCAGCTACTAGACAAGGTAAACCAGCTTAAAATTGTTGATCAGTAAATGTAACGGTACTTTACGTATTAACGCCACCGCAGCTACGGATTTGGCGGTTTTAAGTGGCGCTATTCTACACTTAAAATTTTTGTTTTGCAAATCATAAAATATATAAAACACTTCATTTAAAATCAAAGCACTTTTCAAAATTCAAAACACTTTATTTAAAAACTAAGTAGTCAATCGGATTTCGGTGGAAAATGGGCCGATATAGAGTTTAACATAGATTCAAAAACAGTCTCTATTTTTGTCACATTGGCAGCTCTTTATTGGCGCATTAGCGCAACAAAGTGCTGCGGTGCCGTTAATACGTAAGTACCGATGTAACTAACTCATCAATTATTTACAATGTGTTTATATGAGATGATTCAAAAGCTTAGTTGTAAAGTAAATATATTATAAAAAAGAATTAAATGTAAAAAAAAAATAATAATAAATAGTTTGCAGTATTAAAAATCCTCATAATGTATTCATAATGATTTTTAAGACTTATCTTTGCATGAAATTTATGAGTAATATATATGTGGTTGATTGCCACATATTACAATATTGTGGAACAATACTTCAGTTCTGGCATGTCCTGGTACTCAAATTTCAGTATGTGCTGGAAGGCATTCTTCTTTCTTAGATCAGGCCTAACATGATCACTGCATATACAACGAAAATATGAATGTGATTTCTGTAAGAAAACTTGCTTTACAATCTTCCTTTTGTGCTGTCATTCGAAAATTTCATTTTTGTACTGTAAAGGCTGTTACTCTTACCTACTTTGTCAATATTAATTAAAATGCTAAGAAATTTCACATCATTGTTTTAAATTTTACATTTGTTCCTTGCTGTAACAATTTTAATGATTAGTAATGTATTTTTATTTTTTTTATACCATACCAAATTTTATATCTCTGTATACTTAAATATTAACCTGAAAGCTGTATATCTCTTTTATTGCAGTTTACTTTTGAATAATATATATTCATATAATATAAATATTTATTTGTTTATATATATATATATATAATGATTTTCAAATTTTTTATTGATAAACCATAATAAATAGGATATTGTTTCTTGATAAATGAAAAATTTATCTTTTATTATTTTTATTACTAAAATTTTTTCTTTTAAATATTTTATAAAGACAAATTAAATTATTTAGTAAGTAAAATTAAATTAAATTATTAATATTCAAATTAAATGATTTAGTATTCAAATATTATTAAATTACTTGTAAATATTTTTTTCATTATTTTGATATCATTGAAAAAATACCAATATTTTGAACTTAATTCTTATTTAAAATTGAAAATTTTTTATTTTGTCATTATAATTTTTACTTTTTAATAGCTCTTCAAATACACAAAGTATTGTTTCTTCACAAATATACAATTCATTATTCATTTGTATATATTTTTCCAAAAAATATAATGAAATGCAAATGTTAATTGTGTCTTTTGTTTTTTTGTAGACATACGAGTGGTCTTTAGAAACAATGCGATTTGTTTCCCACATGAAAGTGGACTCAACCACTTCCGTGAATGCCCTAGTGACCATCATGAAACGACTGGAGTCGTATCTTCAGGCCCATCCTTATCTGGAAGATGGGATCTTCGAGGAGATGACTCAACTCACAGCGAAACTCAACAACCCCTCTCTCACCAGCCAATGCCTGGTAACTTTTGCTTTTCGTCTGAATGATATAATTTTGTTTTTATACCAAATTAATAACATTCAATTATTATCATGTTTGTAATTCTGTGTTTGCTGTTGCTATTGAATATCACTTTAATTTATGCTGATAAAATATTTAAAATTTGTGCTCCTTTCCTTGTTTGGAAAAATAAACCTATTTTATTTTACATCACATTTATTAACATAATTTAGTAATTCATGTCTCTTATACAATTTTGCTTTTATGAGTTGCATAATTATTGATTTCTCTATGAAAGAAATATGATATCATCACTAATAGTTGAAGTACCTTCATATTTAATTGATGCTTAGATTAGTTAATTTAAAAATATCAGTCCATCTCTATTTTGCTGAATTTATCTGTACTAAATTTCATAATTACCTTATTGTTTTATTTATAGTTTTGCTAATTAGTAAATACTGTTGTCAAAACTATTAATATGCAAATAAATCTATAATCCATAGTCTGCACATTATAGTTGAAACTATTTAGTTATATAATGATTGAAATAGCATGATAAATAGTATGAATTATGTCTAAAATATTTTTATTTTAAAAATTATTAAATTATAGAAATTATTTCATTTATCTACCATGTCTGGTCAAGTAATTAGTTAATTATTAAACAAATTATCAATTTTGCATTCTGTATCAATATTAGAACAAAACTTTTTATATTAAAAAAGAAATGCAAGTAGATTAAAACTTTTAATTTGTATATTATGCTATAAGAATTTCAATAATTTTAGAGCAGTTTAATTTTATTTTAATATTTTTACTATGACTGTAAATTATTTTGTAGTTGAATTGTCCAGTTTTATATAATAGAACAATCTATTTTTTTCAGAATGCTAAAAGTAAAAATATGAAGAAACTGTGAATCTTATTCAAACTCGCCAGGAAACTCTGATCAAAGCAAAGGAGCGTCTGAGCTATGAAGACAGACCAAGTATTAATGAGAGTTTAGACAATTTAAAAATAAAACCCTGTCTTTGGAACCCGCTGTCTCAGAATGGCAGTTGCCGATCTTCATCTCAATCCCATCTGAATGGCTTCAGCCCAATGTCTGGATCGCAAGCTTTCAGGAGAGAAGCTGTAGGCTCATACACGGCATTCCCCAGCAGCTACTACCCAGCATCCAGCTTTCGAGAACGTCTGCTGGGCCTCTCTCAGCGTAAAAAGCGCACAGACTATTTCACCAAGAGAGGATCACTGACAGATGAAGTCATTTTTGGGAGGTTAAATGCTTCAGAAAACGATTCTTCTCATCATGTACCTCATGGAAGGAAGTCGTATCCCTTCTCTAGTGACAGCCTGACCAACCTCAATATGCAAATGAGCTCAGTGGACTCTAAAGCACTGCAGAGTGCTTCCAGTCTGTCCTCGAAAATAAGACTTGATGATGACAGCAATTGGAAGATGGTTGAATCTGAACTGCAGAAATATGCTGCTGAAGTGAGGGAACAAAATCGAATGTTGGAACAAAATAGGCTTGTGGTTCATCAAGAAACTGTGAATATAAGGAATAGGTAAAATGTGATGATATATATATATATATATATTTAAAATATTTAAGTATATTACTACTTGGGCTGAAGTATAAAAAGTGCATATATTGATGGATAAAATTTAGGTTATTTCAAATTTTTATTATGAATGAAAAGGGGTTTTTTTTATTTATGGTTTTAAAATGTTTGCTTGGCTTTTATTTTATATTGTTAGTTTGTTTTACCTTAGTATGGAGAGCTCAGTTGCTACATTTGTTAGTAACTATTTAAAATCTACAAATTTATTTTAACTATAGTAAAACTATTTTTAAAAACAACAAATTTATCTGATTTACAATTTATAATTTTTTTTATAAGAATTTAATATATCTATGCATTTATTCTATAATAAGTGTTAAGTAGTTATTTATTTTCTCTTAACTAATGCATGCAATTTAAGAAAACTATTGTATTGTTATTCTTAAATAAGAGTTAAAAATGTACTAATTTTAATTTCATTTAATCATACATGGGAGTACCAAAAGTATTTTTAGTATTTAGGGTTTTCTTCTTTTCAACAAGCTGTATCGTTTATTTAATTGATGTTGTGCTGTTTTGTAGTTTGAATGTAGTGTGTTTTGGCTACAAAGAAATTAATGCATAATTTTCTGCATTTCATATTTAAAATAGAAATTCATCTGAAAATTGTCGACCGATGAGTGCAAACTACACTACTTCTAATCCAGAAGAATTTCGGAAACCTGCTCCTGTGAATTCGCATCTAATGCGTTGTGCTTCCTGTTCAGACTTCGAAGAATTGCTCTCCGGCAAAACATCTGAATTGGAAAACATTAAACTTACAAACAAGTATGTTATGTATGAAATTTCAATACTCCTTAAATAATCATGTTCAAAACTAATAAAGAAATTTTAAGTTGGAGTATTTGAGAAATAACTGTTCTAATCAACCAATTTTTAGCTTTATAGTTTTATGAAATCAATATTTTCTGCTTTAATGCAAAAGAAATTCGAATGCATTTTAATGAATTATGCAAAAATTTCCTTGTCAAACCTTAGCTCTTCCATTGTATTAGATTGAAAAATTTATACGTCATATTTTATTTTGCAGCCGCACTTTTTAAAGTTGATTATGATGGAGATGATTCAGACTGAAAGAGATTATGTAAAATCTCTTGGCTACATCATAGAAGTAATTAAGCTCTTATAATTATTATTAATTATTTATTTATTTTTAATTATAACTATGTAATTGAGAGTTATATTACATTTTTTTTCATTTTTCAGAATTATGTGCCTTTACTTCAAAATAATAATGTGAGCCAGATATTAAGAAGCCAAAGAAATGTCATCTTCGGTAACATTGAAAAGATTTATGAATTCCACAACTGTTATTTCTTACAGGAATTGGAGCAATGTGAATCCAAACCTTATTCTGTAGGACATTGTTTTTTAAAATATGTAAGTTGATCATTCTTTTTCATTAGGTTAATTTTATTATTTTTTTAAATAAGGAAACTACAATTTTAGAATAACTAATTACTTATTAGATGTTTATATTCTGACCTGTGTTGTATTTCTGTACAATTAAATTAAATTTTGTTATTTTTTTCTTCTGCTAGGAGAGTCAATTTTATCTATATGCCTTGTATAATAAAAACAAACCGAAGTCTGATAGCTTAATGGCAGAATATGGCAATAGCTTTTTCAAAGGTAAGTTCTTGTTCTTTTATTATCTGATTATTTTTACATCTATAAATAGCTATTTTCATTATGTGCTATTTATGTGTAAAATTGTCATTATTTTTTTTCCTAACAAAATTTGACATATTAGTGAATAAACTGTTTTTCAAACAGTTGTGGTACCAAAAAGGTATTAATGCTATTTTTTCTGATTCATTTCATGTTCAAAATTATTAACAATACTTGTTTGCTTCAAATGATTTCTTTTAAAAATGTTTCTTGTATATAATTGTATCTTTCGAGTTTTTCCTTTCTTTTTAAGACAGAATTAGTGATAATAAGAGGGTACCATATTTTATTAAACAATTGAGCACTTAATACCTTTTATTGTGAACATGAATAAAATTCTTAAAATTGAAATGTGTTTTTCAGAAAAAAACAACTTGAGCTAGGGGACAAAATGGATCTAGCAAGTTATTTGCTGAAACCTGTCCAACGCATGGGGAAGTATGCTCTTCTGCTCAAGCAGCTACTCAAAGAGTGTCCTGAAACAAACAGCGAACATTATAATAACCTCAAGGTACGATTCTTTTTCAATATACCGTGTTGACTTGGCAACCATTTGTTAAGAAAATATCTGCTATAATTTTTGCATTTGTAGATATTTAAAGTATGAATTAAGAAAAATGTAATTTTTACCAAATTATGAGATTTTAATTTGTGAGGTTATATAACTAAAAGAGGAAATTTATTAGTGGAAAAATTTTTACATTATTATGATGGGAAATTTGGTAATTTCTCATTGTTCTGATTTTGACAAATATATGTCAGTGGCAGTTAATAGATTATGTATTTAATCTATTAAAAGCCAATTGCTAGAATAAATGATAAAATATAAATTAATTTGCACCACTTACTCTTTAAGAGAATTTCAAATTAGCAAGTAAATCAAATTTCTTTGCAAGGTCCACTATAAATTGATGAGACAGGGTGAAACAACAAAACTTTTTACACTATAGGAAAAAGTAAATTTATTGCAAATAGAATCTAGAATGAATATTCTATGGTTTGATTAGTTAGATAATTGTTTTTTATTAAAATACAATATTGTACTTTGCAAAAAAATTTTCAAATAATTCTCTTCGCATTACAGGCAGAGGAAATGGTACGCTTTCAATTGAGGCATGGCAATGATCTTCTAGCCATGGATGCTCTCCGTGAATGTGATGTAAGTACATGCCTATTTTATAAAGAATTCTATGAAAGCATCTAAAAAATGTGGTTACTGACTATGTTTACTCTACATTGCAGGTGAACATCAAAGAGCAAGGTCGACTTCTGAGGCAGGATGAATTCTTAGTGTGGCAAGGAGGCAAGTCTCGCAAAGCATTGCGGCATGTGTTTCTCTTCGAGGATCTTATTATCTTCAGCAAGGCCAGAAGAGACCCTTCTTGCAAAGGAAATGAGTATTACCAGTACAAAAGCAGTATAAAGGTACTAATGAAGTGTAATTTATTAGCATAGGGATATTTATATATATATCATATACAAAAAAATAATAAAAGGCATTAGAATTATATGTATCATTCTAGTAGGGTACATCAATTCTAAATAGCAATTCATTGGCCTTTTTCTTATTTTACACTTGGGGATTACACTCCATCAATTCAATAATGTCTGTTATACTCAAATTATTAATTTAAAATAGTATATTATATTAATATAAGCTGTGAAAAAAGCAATGCCTTACCAAAAGTTTATTAAGAAAGTGAAAAAGTTATTTACTAAATTTGTTTATAATTTATTTATGTGTGTTTTTCTAATTTAAGGTTTACTAAATTATTTAATTTACCTTAAGTGATAAACTAACCCAATTTCTAAAGTGTAAAAAAATTTAATTTATAAAAATTATTTTATAATTTTTACTATATCATTAATAAGAATTCATTTTATTCTGCTTTTAATATTGTGTGAATTATTTGCTATTTATGTAATTATTTCACTAAAATTACACTAAACAACAAAGGCATAAATATTAAAAATATATTTATTGTATTCGTGTTTGTATTCCAGACCTCTGACATGGGACTGACAGCGCAGGTGGGCGAAAGTGCCACAAAGTTCGAGATCTGGTTCCGCAAATGCAAGACCCAGGACTTGTACGTTCTGCAGGCACCGTCTGCAGAAGTGAAGAATGCGTGGGTGGAGGAAATCAGTGGATTGCTCTGGAAGCAGGCTGAGAGGAATAGAAGTAGGATTTTTTTTTTTTTTCGGAAAAATATTAGAATATAAATGAATTTAAATAGAATTTAGCATTTTAATGACACTTAGTTAATACTTCAATTTATTTTTTTAAGTAAAGGAAAAACTTCAGAAATTCTTCTTTTTTATTTACTGCTTAATGAGGATTATGGGCTACTTCTTTTCCTCTGCTACTGAAAATTACAACTGATGATGAATATAGACAGAAGATTACTATTTTACTGTAGATAATTAGTTCTTAACAGAAACTGTAATAATTTCAATATTTAAAAGAAATTTCATATAAAAACATTTATTTTCTTATCTTGTGTGTTTCCCATCCATCGATTCATGAATGAGGAAAAGAAATGTGACATTTTCAGACATAAAATGTTTTATTTCATTCGTGAATATATGTTTCTCATGAATATATGATGCAAATATATGCATTAAGAAACCCTATGTATGCTGCATTAAGAAATTTTATTTATTTATTTATTTTTGTTTACTGCCAATAAGATTCTATGCCCATCAAAGTGTGAGAATTTCAGTCTTTATTGAATGAAAACTTCAGTTTTCTATTGCTAAGATTAAAGATTCTAATGTTTAATCTTAATACAAATTTAAATCAATTAACTTATGTCTTATAATAAATACACAATTCACGGAAACTCTTTAAGAATAAAGCTGAATCTTCTGCTTGATGTGAATGGATTAGAAAAATATTTTTCTTTCTACCATACAGAGAATTATATTTTTTATCTTTGAAATTTTTTTCTCCAGTCAAGAATTTTGATAAATGAAGTGATAAGCAAAAAAGACAAATATATAAAATCTGTCCTTTAATATTAATGCATCTGAATAAAAAGTTAAATTTTGATTAAACCACTAAAATGTTCAGTTAATATGTAATAGAATATGGAATCTTTTTTTTTTTTTTAATATAATTCTACAGCTATGCAAGTATTATTTATATTTTTTATAAAATAAATTGGGCTTAATTTCATTTTTAAAAGTTCTTGTATTCACATTTTATAATTCAGGAATCTTAAATTCAGGTTTTAATATGAATAGCCATGATTGTTGGATAATTTTTTAAATTTTTATTCCAGATTTAAGGCTGGAGGAAATGTCTTCCATGGGCATTGGTAACAAACCTTGTCTCGATATCACTCCTACTGGTGATCAGATATGTGATCGCTCCATTAGCTTGCAACAGCTGAATAAAGGTAAAAATCTGTCCAGGTTATTCAATTCATATCATAAAAATTTGTTAAGGTGTTTGAAACAAAGTAGAATTAATTCATTCTTTTTCCTTATATATGCATTTAAAGAAGTTGAGATACTTACATTTACATTCCTATTCATTCATTCAAATATCTTCCATTTAAAAGTAAGCAGTCATATTAAGATCTTAGCATGTGCTTGTATAAAATTTTTAATTTTTACATATATTTTTATTTAGTGCCTCGTTTTCGTAACTCCATAGCAGTATCCAGTTCTGATAACTTCAACAACAACAATCACAGTGAGACTCGGCGCCGTCCTCTGTCTATCATCTCCTTGGGAGGTTCATCCTCTTCAGAAGGTCAAGGTTCTTCCATTTTCTATGATACCTCCAACCCCCTCGAGGAAGTGGAAGAATCTGAGTCTGACAAGAGGAGGTCTGTTGCTCAGCAGTCTCAGTGTTCTGCAGGTAAGTTTTCCCATTTCTAGCCATCTCCTAAAAGTATGGCATTTCTGTCTAATATTTAATTGAATTCTGTACAAGGCTGAAATTAGTTGTTTCTTTTTAAATATATACTAATTCTTTTTTTTTATGAAATTAGTTGTTTCTTTTAAATATATATTAATTTTGTTACAAGTCATAATCTGTTATCAAATGCTCATCAAAAATAAGTAAATTATTAAGGTATTCAGTTTTCTGTGTGTGTTTTAAATTCATCATTGATATTTTCTTGGAATTTAAGATGCTTAGGTTTGATTTTTTTTAAGCGAGAAAAATGTATTGCTAGAAGAAACATTATAAAATTTGGTGCAGAAAATGTACTTATAGATTGTTTACATTGCATAAGTTAATTTGATTTATGTATTCTTGACATATTGAAAGGATATAACGTAAAAAATTGATTTTTTTTTTTCTGAAACTGAGATGGATTTCTTGCAATATCCCATATATTTAATTTCATTATAATTTTGAAATGCTTATAAAATCAAACCAGATTTTGTTTTTCCGTGGGTATTCGATAAATGAAAATATATGAATACTTATGCATGGGTCAGCATGTTCTAATGTAGTCAAATTATGTGTATTTTTTATATTGCCAGCTTTTATTTATTATTGTAATAGTATTTGCTGCAGTTTTATTATTTTATTATATTTTAACCAAATGCATGCATGTCTCTTTTATATCCATTTCCAGTTAAAATTTTAATGTTCTTATCTTTATTTTTAGTATAATAATTTACAAACATTTTAAAGTAGCTAATGATTATTGCATTTTATAATTTTGATTTTGTGATTGTTAAACTAATTTTATTTTGCATGAATGTGTATTGCATGTATTTTTTTTTTTTTTCGTTATTTCTTAAAGAGAGTGGCATCTTCACTGATTTGAGCACATCAGGAGACAGCTATGTAGAAAACGTGAATCGCCTCAAGACAGTCGAGAGGAGCGACAGTTTACTCTCTCGAACCTCTTATGCCAGCATGGAACATGCCGAGGTGATGTTCGTGTCACTGCCATTTTAATTATTTCACTCCTATACTTTTCTGTTTTTAAATTTAATGTTATTCGTATTATTATTTGACTTTTTTACTCAAATAATACTACGAATATAATAAGAAGAGATAGGGGCAGTATGTACAGTTTAGAAATTTTGGTGAAATTACATTCTGGTAAAGTAAAATTTGAATAATTATAGATGGTGTAGATAACTTATACAAGCACTCAAAAATACATTTCTTGAATGTACATTAAGGATTAAGGCTGAAGAATTTTTAATTTTATTAGCTGTTAGAAAAATTGCTAAAAGTTTATATCTTTACTAAATTGCTTTAAAGGTTATAATGTTTAATTATTTCTAAAAGATCTTTTTATATCCGACGTTTCTTATAAATTTTAAAAGCACTGCATTGGTCTATATACATCTTCAAAAAATGGTACCACAAGCTTCAGGTTCGAATCTTGTCGATGCAGTGGCATAGATGTTTGTCAGTGATTCGGAATCCATGTTAAACTGTTAGGTCCCTGTCTAATTAGCTCAAAGTGTACAAAAAATGACCATAGAATGACAAACCAAACCAATCAAATAATAAAAAAAAAAATTTTTTTAATCCTTGTATTCTTGATTCATATATACCTTTTTTTATAATGGAATAAATAAATTAAACAAATATTATTTATAAATATAAATGTGCCTAAAATTATTAAACAATATTATAATATTTTTAAGATTTGAATTTTAAATTTTGTTAATCTGGGTATCTTTTATGATGTTTAATAATAAGCAAAAAAAAAAAAAAAAAAAAATCACTAAATTTAATTAAGAAATGCAATATACTATATTAAAAAGCACTGTGAGAATTTGTTTATTCCTTGCAGTATGTTCTGTTTCAAGTGAATGAATTTCATGCAAAACTTAACATTTAAGAATAATTTCTTCTAAAGATAACTTTTTTAGAAGGGTTCAGTTGTCAAATAGTCAGTTAACTGCCATTTTTATGGTATATTAAAGGACTGTTTTATTAAATTAAATAATTTTGTATAAAAGTAACAAATAATTTATTTGCTTTTACATATTTATATTTTAATAGTTTAAGCCTAAATTTGCTTGATCAATTTGTATTTTGAAATATATGTGTTATGGTAATTGTGATTGATTATGCATATTTGCCTGTTATTATATATAATCACCACTAAGTTTAGTAAATATTCAAGAATTCAGAATTCCGGTTAATTTACCAGATTAATCGATTTAATTTATATAATACCCGTGATACATATCTTTATCAATTGAGACAATAGAATACAGCACAGTTTTTTGAGTAATTTTAGTCTGAAAGTTTTTTTTGAACACTGTGACACAAGAGGCTGCAAATTACAATATTTGATAATTTACTATTAAAAATTGCTATTTTAATCCACATGGATGTAGCTTGAACGAAATTTGAATAAGAGACTGACATGTCAAGTGAAAGACCGAAGTAGAAAAATAGTTTTATAATTAGAATTCATACAAAATAGTTACTTATCAAAAACAAATTAAACCCATATTTTAGCACCTTTCCAAATAACTATTGTTTTTTGCTAGCTTATTGCTACTTCTACAAATTATTAAATAAGTAGACTGTTATGACATTTAGAATTACAAAATTTGTCAGATTTTTACATTTGCATATTGCTAGATCTGGAATATGGTCTAGCAAAAATAAATTTTTCTTCACAGATTGTGAACTGAATTCTGGTATACAAGTCTTCCTTGTTTTGTTCCTAACTGATAAAATTCTTTATTTTGCACTTCTTGCTCTGTCAATGTCTGGTATTCCTAATTTCACTGTCACCAACTTTATCAGGAAGGAATTTTCAACATTTTCTTTGCCTGTGATTCTAACACTTCTTTAGCACTCATTCTACGTTTTCTTACTTGTTCTTGCCTGCTTAAATGTCTGTCTCAATTATAGGGACTGCTGCTTCATTTTCTTTCCGAGTTTCAAATGCATCCGCCATCGACCAAGACCGCCAATAAAGAACCGACTTTTATCACATTCGTCATTATAAATTGAGAATTATATATTAGCCGGATAACTTGATAAAGATTAAAAAATTCATCACATTTACTTATCACATATTTCACTTAGTGGTGATTATATACATAATCACCGAGTTGAACACATTTTCATAACACACACACAGTCACATTAATGTGACCACCTGTCAAATTTACGTTTCTACATTACGCCAATCTTTCCAATGCCCTAGGACATCCTTTATATACACTTCACTGCAATGTGCTGCCACCTGCCGTTTGTGATTGGTTATTTCATGTTGATGTCGGTAGGTGGTGGTCACATTAATGTGACTGGACTGTGTATATAAGTATTGTTTGCTGTCAAGCATACAGGGGATTATAATTAAAGTCCCACTTTCAAAATGCTGTAAAAAAAAGAACCACTTGTCTCAATGAATTTAAATTTGAACTGAAGAGACTTGAAGGGGGAAACGGTATAGCTTAAAAAAAAAAAGTTTCCAATTTTTCCCATCCAATTGGGTATGACCTTCCACTAGCAGAGTCACAACTGTGTAATGACTTGGAAGCCATTTTTCTGCACAATCAAGCACATTGAACACTGCAATTGGTTTAATGTGCAACTCCTGCCGAATACACTTTTCTTTATGCCACTTACAGCACTGTCTATTAATACACTTTGGAACTTTTCTTGATGCCATACCATTTCCCCTTCTTAAAGTAACTTCAGTTCAAATCTGAACTCATTGTGACAAGTGTTTCTTTTTTACAGTATTTTGAAAGTGGGACTTTAATTAGAATCACCCCATATATAATGTTGTTATGCATAACATTTAAGAATAATCTCTAAAATATCAATTTTGTTATACATTATTGTAATATTGACAGTTAAATATAGGCGATTATTCAATAAAATCTTGAAAGTCTGTTTCATTTAAAAAATTACTTTATCATTAACATAATTTTTTTCCAGCAGACTTCAACTACAACTTCATCTCCTTCTGGCCTCGCAGTCTAAGCAACCTGAACTGTATTTTTTGAAAAGCCTCAAAAGAAAGTGCCATAGCATCTGTGCAGAAGACAATCCTCGCTTTTGAAATCTTCGAGCGATACAATATTAATTCGCATCCTCACAAGTTGTATTGGATAGTGGTTTTAAAATTATATATTGAACTCTTATCAACTATTCTTGTACATTTCTTTTGAACATTATATTTATAACTATTTTTTGTAAGTATATTATTATGTACTTTTATATTATTGTATATGCAAATTAAGAAATCTCTATACTTGTGACTGCTTTTGTATGTTTTTGTTACATAAAGATGTTATTCTTAACGAGTGTTACTTATTTTGACTTCTGATTTCTTTTTTTACATGAAAGATAATTTATGTGCTTTATTTTAAAATTTTGATTAACGATTCTATTTTTATTACAAAAATTAATTTTTTTTCTGATAACTTATAAATCATAATTATGCTTTACATACACAAAACAAAACTTCTGAAAATAATTTTATATTTTAGAATATCAATAAATTTTATAGCATACGTTACTTTTTTTTTTTTTTAATATTGAAAAGGATACAACATTGAATGATAGTAACTAAATTATATTGTATAGTCTTGCCACTAATCTAATGCCAAGTTGTGAATCAAAGCATATCAGTGCATGAATTTCTTTTACTGGCAAGCATTGCAAAAATTAATGCTAAAATTATCTGAATTTTATACCTAGGACAAAAACCTCTTTCAGAGAATTTATTATAGAATTCATAAAAAATAATTATAAATTAATTATATATCTTAGCTATAAATCTACACATTATTTTGTGATGTTTAACATAATATAAAGGGTGAGGAAGAAACTCTAATTTGTGCAATTTGGCCATCGTAACCATCAACTTTTGTCAAGGTGCATTGTCTTGATGGAAGAATACTGTTTCCTTTATCAAATGGAGCTGTTTATATTTCTGCTTTCAAATGCTGTATAATATGCGCTATTGATAGCTTTTTCCTTTTCAAAGTAGTCGAGGAATATACCTTGCACATCCCAAAATACTTTCATCAACCGATTTCCACTCAGCTGGATGTCGATTGGATTCCAGAGTATAGTGGTGGATCCATATTTCAATTGTCACATATTGAAGCAAAAAATTAATAAACAGTACCACAAAAGCGCTTTGAATCACCAATGAATTGTTTTTGCTTCACTGTGAATAAATGCTGCACCAATTTTGAAAAGGCTTTTTCATGTCCAAATGTTCATAGAATATAGTGTAAACACTGCTAAATGATATCTTCAGGATGTCAGCTACCTCGCACAACTTCATTTTGTGATTGTCCATCACGATTTAAATTTTTTCCCTGAGTAGCAACCTCGTTTGGATGACCAGACAGTTCATTTGTGTCTCTATGACCACATTTGAAATCTGCATACCAACAACAAATAGTTGTTTTCGACAGAGCAGAATCCACATAACACCTTTCAATCCATTGCTGAGTTTGAATCAACACATAAAACTCACTTTTGTCTATTGTTTTTAAAACTACAAAAATAGCATCATTTGAATCAATTTATTCTAATTAAATTATTCTTTTAAATTTAAAAGTACTAAAGAATACACAAGATTTGATTAAGAAAAAAATACTTACTATAAGAATTTAAAATTAAACCTATCCAATATTGAATTAAAGTATTCATATTGTAACTTATTAAAATAAAATTTACTTAAGAACCATACAGTGGTAAAATATGTATCAAATATTTTTAAAAACTCTATACATATTTATCCAAGAAAAAAAAAAAAATTTTTTTTTTTTTTAATATAAGCAAACCATTTTCATAAAAAAAGAAAAAAGTAACTTAAATAAACATATTATTGTAAGGAGTATAAAAAATTAACAATAATACTTAGTTAATTTTAACAGATTTAAATAATAATTAGTTTAGAAAAAATGTCATAAGACATTATTTTCAACCTTGTGTTCTCTACAAAAATTAATATTGTAAGTATTTCTAATAATTTAGCCATTTTGTACCATCAGGTATTATTTAAATTCTATTCTTTTATTGATGATGAACATTTCATATTCAAAAGTTTACCTTTTAAAACCAATAAATTCAACAATAGACACAATTTTGTTGCATTTATAAACCTTTATATAACTTATGATAAAATAATTACAAAAACAAAATTTGTATAACTAAAAATACATTTTTTTTTCGGTGAAATATAACATGTTGATTGTAAATATGTAACAAAATAGTTAAAAAATTTTTATTTCTTATTCTTAGCTAATAAGTTGGTGGGAAATTCGCTCGGCTGTAGCCCTCTGACTTTCCACAACCTCTCAGCTCGATCAGTTAAATTTCCACCACACTTCAAACCTCGAATCATCAGAGCTCTTTTCAACCTCTCTAAACCCAGACTCTCCAAATCTGAGGCACTTTCATAAGCAAAAAGATCCACATCCTCCTGCAAATAAAGTTGGATATTTTTTAGACACTCAAATAAATTAATCTTCATCTTATATTAGAGAAAGATTAAGTCTACTCATCTTATTTTAAAATATGAATTTTGTTAAACTGAAAATCTGGTAGATTTTTATAATTAGTTTTGTCAATAATCAAATTTATATATAATTTTTAATATTTGCACAGAAATCATAATTTGAATCAAAAATTAACTTTATCAGTCAACCAATTGAAAATTATATAAAATAAGATTTGCTGCAGCAATGTTATCTGAAAATTCACTGCAAGATGCGGCATAAATAAAAATTCTTATAAAATTGTGGGTGATCTCATTCCCAAATGTTGCAGTTAAATTCGTCACAAATAGAAGATAGATTCACCACTAAAATAACATCTGTACAACGAAATTTAGATTGTCTTCAGTATAGATTAGCATCTCAGAAGCAAATTTAGCAATCAATAGACAAATGTTGTTTGAATGTAAATGCAATATTTATGCACAAAGTCGTGCACTGTGCAGAAATGATCCCTCTGTTTTTTTACAAATATCTTTAATAATTTTATGGACATTTTTCTAGCATCGTCAGAAGTACAAATTTTGCAATTGTCTGCTAGTTTTAGAAAACAAGCCTCTTTTTAAATCTCTACATTTAACAATTGATTTTGATGCATTCGACATTCCACCTAATTCATACACATGTTTAACATGCATCACTAATTTCCCAAATTCAGCTAGCCAAAGAATTTACCGAATCTAATGTTTTAAGGTTCACACCTGCTGCAGCTGTTGGCAGTGTGCATGCACAACTCTCCGATAGAAAACATAAATAACAGACATGAAGCAAATCTCCATTGATAGGCAGCACTCTGATAACTAATTCTATGTGCTTCTCTTAATATATTAATCATATAGTTTACTTTTTAATATTTTGTTTATTTTTATGAAAATATATCATGAAATCTGCTCAATACATCACTAATCGCAGGGAAAATTGGCAGGCAACCATGCAAAAAGGACTAAGAAAGAGTGGTGTCATAAGGAAGGAAATGCCATTTAAGAGAGAGATTAATTGCAATAAAAGAATTTTAATTTCTAATTATTAAAATTTTAGATGACACAATATAAAACAAAAAAGCTAGATAAAACTTGCACAACAAATAAGATTTTTCCCTTCAAAAGCAACTTTATACAGCATCCATCTGACTAGCACCCCCAGCAAACAATCAACATGCCTGTTTTCACCATTAAATCATATGTTTTTTCACTCAATATTACCTGTAGTCAGACTATCTTTGTTTTATGATATCTATACCATAACAAGGGGGATATATAAAGCATCGTAATATCAAACATTTTAGTGGTTTATGATTCCAATTTGATAAGCAGATAAGTAATCACATAATAGTTGTTTTAACTGATTGTAGAAACAGTAAATTTATTCTTTTGGGTATATACATATATAAATAATCAGAGAATGTAAATAATACACTTAAATAATTCAAAATGTACTAAGTAACTGCTGCAATATTATAGAAATCATAAATGACATTTATCTAAGATTATAAAGTAACCTATATAAAAACCAGAATTAAATGCTTCAATTTGCATAATTGTTGTAGCATTTTGATTAAAAAAGTAAAACTTTTTGTATTTTGTTATTACAGAAAAACGTTTCTTTTTTTTTTTTTCAATGTACATGATGATTTCATTAAAAATAAATAGGATAGATATTTTATAATGATCTAAATTAAGAATAGAAAAGAAAATAAATACAAATATTTTTATTAATCTTAAAATTAAAGGAGGAATAAATAAAATTATGAAAAGTTATTAGAAATTGAGAGATAATGAGTGCACTGCAAAATGCTACTTTTAATATTTTAACTAACATTAGTATGCAGATAAAGTTACCATTACAGTGATTTTTCTTTTTGTCACCAAAAATGTGCACTATAAAAAAGAGCTATTGTATGTTTGAACTCGATTTTAAAACAGACACAAATTGAATATCAATTATTATTGAAAGTATACACAAAAATTAATTTCTTTTTTTTGGAAAATGTGAAATTTTCTTTATAGGAAATTCCAAGTATTATATATTTCTTTTTATAACATAAATAATATGTAAGAAAAAAATTTAAAAGAAAATGGCTTCTACTTACATTCATTTCAGCGTCCTCTGATGCATCGCCTTTTTCAGAAGTTGAAATTTCGCCAGCTTTTTTCGACAAATCCATCTCTGTGTTAATATATTCAGTACTGTTTATTGTTGAATGACAACTGGCTCCAGTATCTGCATTTAACAATAATTGCTCCTTTGTAGAATCCATAATTGGCAATTCTTTTCCCACAACTATTTCTTGTGGTGTTGATTCTTCTGTTTTTGGTAGGATTTTTGAGGCAGACTTGCAACTGACTTCTGTTTCCATTTTTTCTACTGTTTCATCTACTGAAGCCTCAGTCTTTTCTACTGCATTTATTTCATGTGCCTGTTTGTTTTCATTTGTAGTACTTTGTGAGGCAGACATGTTACTACTGTCAGAAGACTCGCTGCTACTTGCTTCAGATCTAAAAATAATAATTTTTGAATAAACGAATTGAATTTTTTTATAAATATTCTAACAGTCAAATTCCTTAATAAAAGAGAAAAAAAAAAACTGAAATAATAATAAACAAAAAAAAATAGAATTCACATTTTCTTTTTTCAAATAAAAATGTTCTTTCAGTTTTTTTTTTTTTTTTTTTTTAAACACCTTGAGATATAAGTTTACTTCATAAATTTGATTATAAAAGTCAAAAGCATAATATAGCAAAATTATATTTTCTTTTATTTGAATTGACAATGGTCAAAGGCAAGTACCAAATGAGAAACACAAAATCCACTAAAAACTTAGAGAGTAAACACATATTAGTAAAAAAAATCAGTCAAATTTCAATACATTATTTGCAATATACGTTATTTTAAATAAACAAAATTATACTAAAATAAGGGAAACTCCTGAAATTTCACAGATACTCTGTTTTTAAATTTCTAAGATTTTGCAACACTTTCTGAAGCCATATTCAATATGTATATATTATTTAAAAGAAAGAAAATAATAAAATACGACTAATTAATAAATTTATATAAGTATTACTGTTTCAATGAGCCTATATTATACTTATTACACATTTAAAAATTTTCTTTGCTTTATTTTATTGTACTTTAACAGCTATTTAACTTGCACATTGACTCTTACGTTTTCATTGGTTTTACATGTTAAACCTTATCATGGTTTTAATTTTTCCAACCAATCAAAATTACACAAATTGTATCATTTCTCAATCATTTCTTTCCTTTAATAAAAATTACATCGAAAAAAAAATGCCTTAAATTGTTTTAAGCTAAAAAATTAAAGGCCATAGATCTACAATTCAATTTGATATAAAATAAAGAAGATTCTATCGAATACCTAATTAATGAATTGGTATTATGAGAACTATTTTCATTTGAGCTGCAAGCTTGTGAATCTGAATCACTCGAATCAGAAAAATCCTCTTCCAACCTGAAAGAGCAACAAACAAAAATTAAAATAAAAAGACACACATAATAACAATAATTTGCAGTAAAAATAAGTTTTTAAAAAATCAACCATTTGAATACAAGATCTAATGAATGAACTTTACACCTGTTACTAAATAAAGTAACAAAAAAGGTGAAAAGTTAAAAGATTTGTTATAAAAAGAATCATTAGATTACATTTCTAAAAATTTAAAAACAGAACTAACAATTAATTTAGCTTGCATTATTTATAGAATTTACAGAAGGTGAAACATTAGTAAAAGGAAATACTAATGTATGATTTTTTAATATTAAAACCTTAACAAAATTCTAATTTAAATGAGTTTTATATCAAAAATAATATTTTTGAAACAAACAGTGGAATAAAAGCACACAAACTTACCACAGGCGTTTCTTTTTAGAAGGAACTGCAGAGCAAGATTCAGTTGCTTCGGGTCTTTTGTTAGCTTTCTGCAATCCTATGTGAAAGAGATAATAAAGAATTAAAATAGTGCTCTTTTCCCAAATAATAATTACTTTTATAATGATTCGTTGATTGAAAACATTTTTTTAAATTCATAAATATGTTTAAGATGCTGCAATAACAATTTTTACACAACCTTAACGCATTACATTAATAACAATAATGTAACTATTATTAACACTGCTAAATATTTATAACCAAAGTGTATAAAATTGATGAATAATCTGAAGCCTTATTACATTTTTTACTTTTAAAAATAACCTTTCTTTTAATTTTAGATTTCATCACAATTAAGTGTTCTAGCTTGATATTAAATTATCTTGCTCTAAAAGTATTTCAACTTTTTGTTTCATAAAATATTTCAAAGGTATGATGTTGTTTATAAATATTTTATACAGATTTAATTTAACTATTTCCATTAACATGCTTTTGCAAATAACAAACATTTAGAAATTTTTGAAAATACACAAATATAAATGGCCATTAAAGGTAAGAGGAATTTAAATCCTGTAGTCAAACAAATATCTCAAATATATTAAAGCTCTTTGCTGCAAATATCAAAAATATATCTTTTTAATGTTATTTTGTTTATTATTATTTTTTTTATTGTTATTATTATATTTGATTGGCTATGATGTTTGACTACAGGATTTAAATTCCTCTTCACTTTTGATCATTTTGTATTTTCAAAAATTTCTAAATGTTTGTTATTTGAAAAGTTAAAATAGTTAAATTAGCTGTGAAAATATTTATAAACAACATCATAGCTTTGAAATATTTAATGAAACAAAAAGTTGAAATACTTTTTAGAGCAAGATTATTTAATATCAAGCTAGAACACTTAATTATGATGAAATCGAAAATTAAAGTAAATGTTATTTTTATGTAACTAAAGTCTATGAAATAATCTGTAAACCAAGAAGAAACTTCTGAAATTTTGTAGATTTTTTTTTTTTTTCTTCTTTTAATCCCAGAATCTGATTGGGAAAAAAACATCTTAGATTGACAAATAATTAATCTTAAACTGATCATTATTTTAAAACAAAATGATGTAGTGAAATTTTAATGTAATTCTTCATATGTAACTATTAAGAATGTATTTATATGGTTAAAAAGAGGTTTAGGTATTTTTTAAAAAAGACACATAAATGAACAAAGCTATTCCAGATGCAAAAAAAATAGCATAAGCAAAATAATTTAATTGAAAGTACCTGCAGACAGTGCATCATCAATACGTTCTGGTAATTGCGATATCTCTTTCTCATACTGAAAATCTACAAAGTTGTGTTTGGGTTTTGATTTGAGTCGTTCAATTCTCTCTTTTCGCCTCCTTGTCTTTTCAGCTTCTCTCTCACTCTCTTTAGAAATCCATTTCTTTAACCTGAAATATATTGAATTTGTTTTACACAAATATTCACAAAAAATATATTTAAGAATAAAAGTTAATATACAACTAACAGTCAAAGTAATTTTAATTTGTTTCCTGGATAACAACGTACATATGTAGGAAGTATTATTTGAACAAAAATACTTTAGAGGTACAAAATATATCTTGAGCTTATGTCAAATTTCATTAAATCTGCATTAATTCTGATGCTGTAAATAATAGTGTCATACATTTATAAACAATATAAATGAGACAAATCTCTCCTAACCCTAACCTAACTCTCCTCTTTCTTTTCAAACATAAATGTCTTAGTTTTTCAACAAACAAAGGCTTCTTTTTTAAAAATATTAAAAAAATTATTTAGGCTTATACCTCAAAACTTTTTATTTAATATTTATTTAATTAAGATCCATTTTTTATTTGAAACAATACAATAAAAATGAATTTCATTTTAAATAATTCATGTAAAAGCCATACAAATTCTATTACTTATTGCTTCGATATATACACTATATACAAACACAATTCTACAATAAAACAATATATATTTAACAATTCTCAAACAATTATATACAACAACAATACTACAACAAAAAACAACAATACTATAACAAAAACAACAATTTTTTATTTATTCAGAATTTTTTTTTTTTCTTTTTCTTTTAATAAAATGACACTAGGAAAAATAATGAAAAAATCAACCTTTATCGACCTACTATTAACAATATTTGAATAAGGAATTAAATAAGCAAGAGTTAGATAGATAGAGTTAGGTTTCTCGCAATAAAATAGTACACAGTCAAATATAGACTAATTGGTGGGTTCCATTATGTTAAAGTTATCATAATGAACTCAGTCACATGAAAACAATTGCAATTTTACTCTCTCTGATCATAAAAAGTGGTATAATTACAGGATTATTGTTATTAGCCTCATTGTTATTATTTATTTATTTATTATTTTTTATATAGAATTTGTAAATGTGATCACAAAATGCGGATATATGTTAATAATAAAAACATTTGAACGTGGAAAGAAAACAGCAATTTATTTAAAAATAAAAAATAAATAAAATGGAAAACTTAGATATACATAAATAATATAGAAACATCTTTAGATGTGCTGTCATCATAAATAATTAATGCTCAAAGGATTATGTAAAACACTCTACATGACATACCAAAACTATTTTGTTTAAAATTCCTAAACTAATTACATAAAATTTTGATTGTAAATCATTTCTAACAAATTATATATATGACTGAAAAAAAATTATGAGTGCCTTAAATGGGAACTTGAGTATAATCAATTTAAAGAGAAAAAACTGTCCACAACTTTTACCATTTTTCTATTTAATAAGGTGACTATATGTTAACTAAAAATATATATATATAATAAAACTAAAATTTTTTAGAAAATATTAAATGCAATTCTTCATAAACATACATGTAATTAATTATTGTAAATGTAATTCAATTATAAGAAACATTAAATAAAAAAAGCATAACAATATTATAAAAGCAACTATAGATTTACTTTTTTAAAAAAAAAAAGAAAATGAAAATTATTAATTTACCTTTGCTCTTCGTTAATATCCCTAAGACGTCGACCACTCAAATCTCGACATGCTTCTCTGTTTGTTGTTTTTTCAATCTGGGCTCCAATGGCTCGTAGCATAGAACCAAACCCTTACAAAGAAAAAAAAAAATCCATGAGTATTCTTATAAGTAAATAAAATTAATAATACAAAACATCTCTATTATTTAAGTTTTTGAAATTTGGCAAATTAAAAAAATATTTAGCTAATCTAATAGATTCTTTTTGCATCTTTCTTGCTATATATATACATATTACTTTAAACAAAAGAGATGCATGTATTTACCATCTGTATTTCTTTTAACTTTAGAAATTTAACAGTTAAAGTCCAATCTCTATACTTGTGACTGCTTTTGTATGTTTTTGTTACATAAAGATGTTATTCTTAATGAGTGTTACTCATTTTGACTTCTGATTTCTTTTTTTTTACATTAAAGATAATTTCTGTGCTTTATTTAATCGAAATTTTAAATTTTTATAATAAAAATGGAATTGTTAATTTTTTCTGATAAATCATAATTATGCTTACAAAACAAAACTTCTGAAAATAATTTTATATTTTAGAATATATGCTACTTTGTTTAAAAATGGAAAATGATATAAGTTATATGCAACATTTTATGATAGTAATTAAATTATATTGTAGTTTTGTCATTAATCTAATGATAAGTTGTGAATCAAAAGCATATCAGTGCATGAATTTCTTTTAGTGACGAGCATTGTAGGAATTAAATTTTATACCTCGGACAAATATATCTTTTAAAAATTCTAAAATAAATTCACTGAAAAATAATTATTATTCATCAATTTCACAGCTAAGATACTCATTATACATTGCCTTAAATGAATTTATTATAGTAAGGAGTTTAAGAAATTAACAATACTTATTTAAATCTGTTAAGATTAACTAATTATTAGTTCAGAAAAAAACTTGTGTTTCCTACAAATATTAATATGCAAGTATTTCTAATGATTTAGCCACTTTGTACCATCAAGTATTGGTTATCATCAATAAAAGAATAGAACTTGAGTAGTTCATATTCAAAAGTAAAAATCCTCCATTATTTAAATTTTTGAAATTTAGTTAATTTAAAAATATATGTAGCTCATCAAATAGATTATTTTTACATCTTTCTCGCTATATATATATAAACATATTACTTCAAACAAAAGAGATATTCATTTACCATCTGTATTTCTGTCTTAGAAATTTAACAGTTAAAAGTCCAATTATTTTTTATATCCATTATTAAACCAAAACTTATTCAAAAATTATGTTTTAATTACATAAAAACCATAATTTTTTTCAGTACATTTTTGTTTTTTAATTATTTATTTTAGAACAATTTATATTATTGGTATTTGCTTAATATTCACAAAAAAAATTAATACCAAAAATTCAGATATTAAATAAATTTAATTTGTTTGGTCATAACTTGAAAAACTGAAACTTTATTTAGTTCATAGCTAGATAAAAAAACTCTCTAATTAGTATATTTTCAATTAAGTTCTTTATAGCAAATTGAAGAAACTTATGTCCTTAAAAAATAATAAATAAAAATAAAATATCCAAAGAGCTCTCTGCTATTTTATATTTAAAATATATATATATATATTTTTGTTAAAAATTGACAAAAATGTAATGTAATAATCTTATATTCTTTTATTTCATTTCATTATTCATAAATTATATTTAGAGATTTGTATTTTGATTTTTTTTTTTTTTTTTTTTATACCCAGTACTGTCTTAATAACATATCTATTTGATGTCTATATATAAAATACACAAAAAAAATTTTTATTTCATAAAAAATATAATGCAATTACAAAATCTATTGAGTATTTTCTTTTCTTCATTAATGTAAAATGTATTATCTTAAAAGAACAAAACAATCTGTCATATTACAACACATTACATTATAAAATAACAGTTTCATTATAAATTAACAAAGAATAAAATAAAAAAGAAACTTACCTCCTTTACCACCAGGTAACGAAAATAAGATGTGTATAGTGGCATCTTGAGGAATAGCTTGTTCTTTTACCATTTGCTTACCATTATAATGAAGCATAAAATCATCAGCACCCTAAAAATAAAATAAGCATTCTTCACTATGAATGAAAAATAGAAATAACTCAACAAATATAACATTAAAATAAATACAACTACATTATAAAAAAAAAAAATATGATATACAAATAAAATATTTCTAGAACCAATAGTTTTAAATATAACAACTACATTCCACTTTGGTATACAAATATTACTTACAAAAAATATTGTGCGGATATATATATTTAAATTTTAATGGATTTAAAGGTAACTTAAAAAATAAGGTGAAATATATTTCAAATTTTAATAAAATAAGGCTGGGATTTTTAGTAAAAATGTCACTTTCCCAAGTAGCTTTTTATGTGTTCATTTAAAAATAACTTTCTGACATTTTCTCATATTTAAAACGAAAAGTTACAATCTAAGTCGGATTTAAAAAAGAAAAGTTACAATTTAAGTCGTATTTAAAAGGAAAAGTTACAATTTAAGTCGTATTTAAAAGGAAAAGTTACAATTACAATGTAGTGAATAGCAATTACCAAAACATAGGGTCCTTTAAAATACCATCGGGGCAAAATGTCTTTGTTTATAATTTCTCCTTAATAGTTGAATTAAAACTCATTAAAAACACATGGTTTAAGTTTTCGAAATTTTAAACGGAGTTAATTTTGAAAATGAATAACAATAATGTTCTACGTACCAAATATGAAGAAATATAATTTTGAATTTCACTGTAATAAACTGTTTGCTCTCCAAAATGAACATATTTAACACTGCTTACGAAAGGAAAGCGTAGAAATACCATTTTATTATTTTGTATTGCGATTTATTAAACAAACATTAGATCACAATAGTAATATTAGTTTACCAACGTATGTAAATACAATACTAAATTGTTTTCTTTAAGACACTTCCACTACCGTTGCCACTTAATAAAGGGATAATTCCTTCAGAGGTAATTCCTTTATTTAAAGTTATGTGGAAAATTCCCTTTTCCTAAAGACCACGAGACCGCTCTGGTAGTCTGGAATTTTTAACAAAAAAGGTAACTCCTTTATTTAACATCCTCTATTTTTAAAATACTAATGCATAAACATAGGATAACAAAAACAGTTTATTAATGTAAGGGGGAAAAAAGTAGCTTAGCTCACTACAGTAAAAGTGAAGACGGAAAGATCGGCTACTTCCCTAAAATCTTCTGTCGAAAATTCCCTTTCCCTAAGGACTACTAGCTCTCTCTGGTGGTCTGGAATTTTAAACAAAAAGGGGATTTCTTTGTTTATCACCCTTTAGTAAAAAAAAAAAAGGGAAAGAACAGTTGTCTGTCGAGTGCAGAGTTCGAGGCAGTACATAGGGTACAAAGACTACTATTAAGATGATTTTGTGAACATATGTTTTATAACTGGAGCCTGAATGGTCGAGTGGCTAGTGCTCTGGCGCTCGGCACCCCATATTTCGGGTTTGAGTCCCGGCTTTGCCATGGATGTTCGTAGTGGTTCGAAATCCACTTTAAACCATAGGTCTCGGTTTAATAGGATCGTAGAGCGTTGCTGGGGCATTGTTACTCCGTGTCCGTAGCTTATCTTCAAGTTGCACCTGCCCCCTGGGTAATGCAATGTGAGTAACGTCTGTGCAGCCTTAAGGCATCCAAGACAGCTGTCTACGTGTTTGCCAGCTGCAGTAGAAAAAAAAATGTTTTATAACTATGTTATGTCTTGTAGTTCTCAAAGCTGTCTTTGCAATTTTAATAAACTTTAGCCACTAAATATCGTTTTTACTTTGAGAAATAATTTAATTTGTATCCATGAACAATAATGAACCAAGACCACGGGCATATCCGGCCCTAACTTTAACTGATACATTAAGCAAGTTTTTAAAATATATTCAAAATAGGGTGTTAAATTAAAAATATACATTATCGTTTGCAATTAAATTTTTAAAAAAACCGAATCAGTATGGGAATTTCACACAAACAAACAAAAAAATTTTTTTTCAGTACATTATCAAAAGAAAAATTAGATGAAAGAATTTCCACACTATATATTAATCTTGTTTTCTTCAAAAACTGCTATGTGGCAGGTATATCTGATTAGAACCCCTAATAAGTCATCGATTCGTCCACTTCCTTTAAACCAGATGTTTACCTTTGAGTTGAATATCTGGTAGAACAACACTTGAAATATTTAATAGTTCAAATTCGAAGCTAATTCTACTTCATGCCTGGAATATATATTATCTTTAATTTTCGGTAGATTTCCAACAACAACAAAGACCCTAGGAAAACTTGAACTGAAAAGTAATTTGAAGGCCAAATTAGGTTAAACGAAAGGAAAAGTGCATTGTCGGAACAAAAAAAAACAAAACAAAAAAAAAACTCTTAAATGTATAAAATTTTATATTTTCCAAAGTAATTTTTAAAAAGGAGGCTAATATAATATCTTAATCATATCGAAACGAAAAACAATTTCTGAAAGATTTCAACAGATAACTAAATTATCATAATTTTTGCAATGTCTATTCACTTCAATAATGATGCATACATATTTTATGCAAATACAGGCTGAAACTGCTAACATTTCAGAAACTATAAAAAACACATTTTAAGATTAAACTTTTATTTAAGCAAATATAAGTAACAAAATGGAATCAATAATCAAAGCAATTTTTGTTGGAATTTTTATGCTTTTGCTCGCGCCAAACAGCGTCACGTGATAGTTTTATAAAAATCGCTTGAAACCGATTCAGAATTGCGCTGTTGCCGTGGAAACGGGCTGTTGGTTGCTGTGGAGACGGGCTGTTGCCGTGGAGACCAGCTATTGCTGTGGAAACGAGTTGTTTTATTCTAAAAAAAAGAACATTCGTCTTCCAGTTTAGCTTTTGCCTTAGAATTGTTACCGTCAACCCTGTATATCCTTGTAAATAAATGAAGATTCCATAAATGTTTGAATAGATTGATCAATACTTCTCGGACCATCAGAAAGCTGCGGCTAACAAGAAAAATTGAACCACCGAAAGAAACAAGATAGTCGTAGTGACAATTATATAAGGTTTTTATAATAAACATTTAACTCTCCGCAAATGTAGAACACCTATTTCTAAGTAGTTTTTATAATCGATTACACATGATATGGGAGAAAAACCGCATTTTACCTTAACTTTTAAGCGGCCAAATGGCTAGCTCTCTGGCCTTTGGTACCACAAGCTCCAGATTGAAATTCTGGTGGTGGCATGGATGTTTGTGAGGGGTTCGGAATCCACATTAAACAGTAGGTTCCGATCTATTTAGCCCTTTGTATGCACAAGATGACCGTAGAGCGACAAATCAAACGCATATCTTTTAAATGAAACAAATAAGAAAACTCCATACGATAAGCACATAATTCTGTAAAATTATCGTGTGTGTAAGATTTGCCTTTGTATTCATTTAAAAGTTTTAAGACAAGTTCCTCGTAATTAGTAATACCAAAAGATCTTTGTTTAAAATGTGTAACAAATTAATACGATGTACTTGCTTTTATGTTTTTAGTACCTTTTCTTCAAAAAAATTCTCTCGATAATAGAAAATGTCTAACGGTTGACATCCGTAATCGTTATTCAAAATATTTACTTTGTGCTGATCCATATTGAACTTACAGTATCTTGCTTCTTCACTTACTACATCATTTCTTTCCCTAAACAACATTCCATGTATGGACCTAAGGCTATCTAATCGGCAACCGAGTACACTAAAGCTATTCAATCTGCCTCCACATTTTAAACCAGAATTTCGAATGTACATTTATACTTATGCCATTGCAAGAATCGCATAATTCTCCAATCAGTTACCGATTGCGACTAGCACTCTGTGCCGCAGGTTTCGGGTTCGAATCCCAGCGGTGCCAGGGATGTTTGTAATAATTGGAATCCACTTTAAACCGTAGGTCCAGGTCTATCACGGCTGTAGAAAGTTGGACGCAGGGCTGACAACCTTACCCTGTAAAAAGATAACATCTCATATTTAGAATTCTGCCAGTAGACAGACTGGCTTGGCCAACTGTGGGACTTTTTGCGTCAATGAAGAAGAAGAGTTTATGTGACGTGTTTACCCACATGATCTTATATGCGAACTTACCACTGCTTAAGATACGGAGCTTGAGTACATATTTGTCTTAAATTTAGAAATAATTGAAGCGTCGCCCCGAATTTGCTTTTTTACTTTTCGTAAATCTGATTTTAAACAAGAGCTGAACATACTTTAACCAGCATTATTTACTGACTTCGAGAATGAGTGTTGTTGCTGTCCAGTTTTCAGAGCATGCTGGATCTGCAGAGCTGCAATTTTCGAAAGGTGTTGTATCCTACATCGTGCAGCAATATGCACCAGACTGGACGTCACCACATCGGATAGAATTTAGCAACACACTAACGTTAGATATCCTCGCAAGTGTATAGGACACAGCTTTCATTAGTAAAGCTATATTCGAAACTGATTTTGGTTATATCTCCAATATTTTATGACTGTGGTCGATAAACGATTATGCGAATGGTCAAGTATGCCTTACGAATATGATAACTTTCTGGTATTTTTCGCGACTACATCCATGTCTGCGGTTTACATGGTTCGAGAAGGGCACGCAGAAGCTCCAGAATACGCTGTACTGGCGATATTATGTGTTTTGCGGTCAGAGAAACAAAAATGGGAAAGGTCTCCTCGAGAACCTCCGTCTCAGTTGAACTGGTAGTATTTGGATGCATTCTGTAAAAAAATTGGAGAGGAGAACGAAGAAAATGAAGTTTAATTTTATTACAATTTAATAGGGTAGGCGATCTTCAAATTTAGATTTTATGCAAAGTTTTTAAAATTTCGCACTGGGATGTGAATTTTTATTTTTATAAGGTGATCTGATTTTTCTAAACACTGATCTGTTTATTGAACAATAGTTTCATTTATTGATTACTTCCAGTTAATTGCTCCCTGGAAATTTTATCTTGGGAAAGTTGAATTAAAGAAACCAAAATATTTATATTAATCTTTATGCTATTAAAGAACATGAATTAGACATATGCTTGGTAAAAAGTTGTAAAATACTCTTAGAAGAAAATGTATTTGTGCTTGCAAGCCATAAAAATTAACGATTAAACTTTCATATAAAAATAAACAAATTGTTCTGTGTTTCAATTTTCTTAAATTTTTTTTAAAAATTAATTTAATTTAATTTATTCCTTTCATGTTATTGCCTTTAAAATGCCATTCACATTTAAAAGTGTAATAATATCTTTCTAAATAAGGCAATATTCCAGTGAAGTAAATCTTCAAATAAACATTTTAACTTTATCTGAATGGGGTTTCGTTTTATTTTACTGTTTCAAGCGTAACTCCTACTGTTGACTGATTATTTCCAAACAGCTAAAGAATTGATTAACATTAAGGTAATTGTGGGTCTTCCAGTAATTGCATCTTTTTATTCTGAAAATATTATCACTCGTCGAAAATATTATGCACGATATTCCATTAGACGCAAAAATCGGAAGAATTAGCCAATGAACTCGAGGAAGAAAATAGCTTTTCAATTTCTGAACTTCGACGACCTGTGAGTAACAAAAACTCTACATTTTTCTTTCCCGTTTTGATAACTATTATCAGCACTAGCATGCCAGAGTACTCTATATTGTGGCTAACAAGAATAAAAATTTATTTTTTGATACACATGTGCAAGGACAGTGCCCGACAGTGCAAGAACTGCTTTTCTTTTACTCATCCGACGAATTCTTGCTAAAATTCTGTTGTGTGTGAACAATGCAGTGGTCCACACAATCTTCCAGCTTGTGCATCACAATTTCTTAAATGTACTCAGTGTGGCGAGGACCATAAAGCCTCTGATTTAAAATGCTCCAAGAGAAAGGGGGAGGGAAAATTTAAAACTCTAAATCGTTTATCATTCCTCGAAATATTCAAATGTTATCACCCCCCTTCTTCCCCTAAAAAGAAGAAACGTATTCATGCCAACTCCAAATTGCATCCATTAAGCCTTCAGGATTCATCACTAAAGACTAAATATCACAGATACTTCAACACAAATGGGCCTGAATGGCTAGTGCTCTGGCGCTCGGTTTCACAGGTTTCGAATTCGAGTCCCGGCGGTGCCATAGATGTTTGTAATGAGGATAACAGGGATTCGTAATCCACTTTAAACCGTAGATCTCGGTCTAATAGGATCGTAGGGCGTTGCGGGGCATTGTTACTCGGCGTCCGTATCTTCAAGTTACACGCGCCATCTGGTTAATGCAAAATTGAGTAACGTCTGTGCAGCGCTTGCATTAAGGCATCCAAGACAGCTGTCTAAGTATTTGCTAGCTGCATTAGAAAAAAAAACTTCAACACACGACTCAAGAGCTTTACATAATATCTCTTGAAACTCAAAAGTTAATTACAGATATTTCTCAAGTTCAGGCTGCCACTTTACAGGAATCTCTTCAAATATCTGCAAATTTCCCCACAGCACTCAATTCCTTCTGACAATCTTTTAAAAAAAATTTCCTATACTTCAACTACGCCTCAAATTCCCAGTATCAAAGATAAAAAGAAATCTAAAACTGATCTGAACTTTTACAAGAATTAGACAATTCAATCTAGCTCTACATAATATTTTTTTTTTTTCATCAAATGCATACGGATCAATATGATCCGTATGCCTTTAATGAGCGTCATATAAACGTCCTATTGAGTAATTTTAGAGCTCTCTATTTTAAATGCATTTTCTATTTTTTTCCAATAAAGCTTTAAATATTGTTCAATAGAATGCAAGAAGCATTCGAGCCAAGAAGCCATGGCTGCTGAAGTTTTTCATTATGCTTATATTTTTATACTCCAAGAGATCTTTCTAATTAATAATGGCTTATTTCATTTGCCACGTAAACATATCTTTAGAAAAAAAGATCTAACAACACAAGAGTTAGGTTTGATGATCGCCATCGATTCTTCTATTTCCTGTAGCACTATAAATTTCCTAAATCTTCTTCATACAGATAATGAAATCCAAATACTGTCAATTCATATCCATCATAAACCTTTTTCCATCGTCAATATTTATTCTCCAGGGGCCTGATTGGCCGAGTGGCTAGCGCTCTGGTGCTCTTGGTACCACAGGTTTCGAATTTGAGTCTCGGCGGTGCCATGGATGTTTGTAGTAATTCGAATCCACTTTAAACCGTAGGTCCCGGTCTAACATGATCATAGAGCGCTACGGGGGGGTATTGTTACTCCGCGTCCGCAGCAATCATTTCATCATCTTTAATATGAGCACTCATATTCGTATCACACCTTCCATCATGATTTATCCACACAAGTGCAGATATTTAGCCTAACATTTCTGTCCACGTACATTCAGACCCGCTTGATAGTGACCATTTACCAATTCAACTATCCTTCCAACTCAATCACCAGCTTAAAAATATAGCCAAATCATATTTCGGCCTAAACATATTCCATCTATTCAAGATCATCAAAATCCATTACCTACATTTGAAGCTTATTTTGGGTTACAAGATTTTCTTTCAAGCACGTTTTATAATAATAAAGGGCCTGAATGGCCGAGTGGCTAGCGCTCTGGCGCTCGGTAACACAGGTTTCGGGTTCGAGTCCAGGCGGTGCCATGGATGTTTGTAGTGGTTCGGAATCCACTTTAAACCGTAGGTCCCGGTCCTAATAGGATCGTAGGGCGTTGCGGGGGCATTGTTACTCGGCGTCCGTATCTTCAAGTTACACGCGCCCCTGAGTAATGCAAAGTGAGTACGTCCGTGCAGCGCTTGCCTTAAGGCATCCAGGACCAAGCTGCCTAAGTGTTTGCCAGCTTCATTAGAAAAAAAAAAAAACGTTTTATAATAATTCTCAGAATTATATTATTTCTCATAAACCCTCACAAACTTGGTGGTATTCAAAGTGGGAAAATCTCCTCTTTCACAAAAGAAATCTTTTATATAAATCTCGAACCCAACTTTCCAGAGATTCTGGATTGCATGTAAGAAAACTTCAGCTATTTTTCGTCGACTTATTTCTCAACTGAAAAGAAAATATTAGGACTCTGTTTGTGACTCTGCATGTTATAATGATGGAATTTGTAAAATCATCAAAGCAATTCACGACAGGCATGGTACTCTAGAGAAGCTGTAGTCAACTCGTGGCCCGCCTTGAATATTTTTACGGCCCGTGAGATTTGTCCCACTTTTACAAAATATATTTATTTGTAATGGCCAAAGTAGTGAAAACCAATGTATTAAAAAAATTGCATTATGTGTGCATCCATATATTAAAAATAACTCTCCAAATGATGGGAAAAAAAATTAACTTTGATTTTAAAATAATAGTCTTGAGAATTCTTGCTTGCAGATATTGCCTGTTTTATTTATGAGTTTACAGTTAGGAGTTCGCAAAATAATTAAATTATATTCTGCGAACCCATGAAGAGCGCATATAAGAACAACTAATATAACAGGTAATCTAATATAACATCTAAAATGTTTCACTTTAAGTTAATGTTTCAATCTATTTACAGTTAATGTTTCAATCTATTTTACAGTTAATGTTTATATTTACAGGTAATGTTTAAGTTAATGTTTAAAATACTATTCTTATGAATATATGGTAGATATTGTCTGATTTATTTATGAGTTATGAGTTCGCAAGAATAATTAAATTATATTCTGCGAATTGATGATGCACAAGCATCTTGGAACATCAAATATAACAGGTTCTATGTTTCACATTAAGTAACCTCAGTGACTATCAATAGATACGCACAGTTGATTGTTGATAGCAGAGGAAACCAGACTCTTAGTTCAAGTTGTTAGCGCTTTTGGTTCAACTTACACCTACGAATCAGGTTTTTTTCCCAAAATTGAAATGAACCGAACACAAAACATGTTCAAACTCTGATGCATGGATGTTTGTCAGTGGTTCAGAATCCAGTTTAAACTTCACAAGATGACCGTAAAGCAACAAAACCAAACCATAACTTCGTAATTAATGAGTACATATGTACATTAATATATACACAATATACACAATATATATATATATATAAAATCCTTTTAATGATTCTGTTTTGATTGCTTTGTTCTCTTTTTATTCTAAAATGATAATAAGTATTTTAGTTTAAGAAACAAATAAATAGTGAAAAACAAAATGAAGTGAAACAGTTAGATCTAAAGGATCTGATTTGTTAGGTCTGAAGTTCTAAAAAGTTAGAGCTTAATCTCACTGTTAACATAGCTTAACCTGCTGAATAAACAATGAATTCAGAAATACTTTTTTTTTTTTGAAAAAAAAAAAACCCGCAAACTTTGAAATTATCAATCGAATAATTTTTAAGGTAAGTATTTGAAGAATTTGCATTAACTGGCAACACTTGGTTCAAGAGATTAGAACTGAGCAACTTTAAAACTATTTCATTCAGTTTACATAAGGTGGATTGTAAAAGATCGACGACATTGTAAAATAATTCTTCGTTGCAATAAATCTTTTTCGTGCAATTTTATCCAAAAAATTTATTAAATCGCTTCTTCCCACAAATATTCGTCATGTCTGGCAGTTCTTCTGGATCTGAAATGCCTTTAGGAAAGAAATCTGTAGTTCCTTCAGAAGACGGCAGCTCTGACAGTCCTAAATCAGTTACTGTTCATACTAGGAGTGAAATTGCAATATATCAATCACCACCTACAGAAGTGCCGGATTCATTTGAGAAAACGTCTTCCAATGCAGTTGATACATCAACAAGTAACCCAACCATTTCTGAAGCGTTAGATGAAAATAAAGAAACAAACGTTTTATCCAAAGAAACAATAACTGATGCATCAACAAGTAACCCAACCATTTCTGATGCGTCGTCCTCTGAAATTGCAGATGAAAATAAAGAAACAAATGTTTTATCCAAAGAAATAATATCTGATGCATCAACAAGTAAACCAACCACTTGTGATGCGTTGTCCTTTGAAACTGCAGATGAAAATAAAGAAACAAATGTTTTATCCAAAGAACCAATATCTGATACATCAACAAGTAACCCAATCATTTCTCATGCGTTGTTCTTTGAAACTGCAGATGAAAATAAAGAAACAAATGTTTTACCCAAAGAAATAATATCTGATGCATCAATAAGTAACCCAACCATTTCTGACGCGCTTTCCTCTGAAAATAAAGAAACAAATGTTTTATCCAAAGAAATAATATCTAATGCATCAATAAGTAAACCAACCACTTGTGATGCGCTGTCCTCTGAAACTGCAGATGAAAATAAAGAACCAAGTGTTTTATCCAAAGAAAAAATATCTGATGATTTCGAGGATATTACATGCAGCATTATTGAAAGATCCGAAGTTAACTCAACTACTTCTGATGCGATTTTTACTGAAATATTGGAAGAGAATGAAGAGATAATTGTTTCAGCTAAGAAAAAATTTACCGTTACTCCTGTGATTACAACGTCCAACATAACAATTGGTTTGCCAACAATTCATCCAACCGAGTCTGATAATTCTGGTTCTCTAACCAAAAATGAGAGTGAGAAGGATTATACATCTAAAGAAATTTCTAAGATTACACCTACTAACGAAACTGATAAATCCAAATCTATCGTCCCTTCAGTTTTGTGTAAGAAAGAAGTGCCCATTGAAGACATACATAAACCGTCTACTTCCCGTATTCCTGATGAGGATACTTCGGTACAGGATTTAAAAACCGCCTTAAAGAAGTTGTCCACTCGTCCTAAACCGGCTCCCATTCCAGTATATTCCGACGAGGAAGCAGCTCTTAAGTTGCAAGAGATTTATATGAAAAAATACTGTCGGTTCTATACCACGGAACTTGTATTCGCCATGGATGTCATGTCGACAATTGGACAACTGAACGGCCCAGCATTTGTTCCAGTTATGTATCCCATAAGAGCTGCGAGACCCCAATCGCCCTGCAATGGCACCGTAGAGGCAGCTCTTGAGATGATACTGGCATATGTGAGGCCCAACGTGGAAAGATTGTTTGTGAAGAAAACAGTAGAAACGAACTTTGATTATTTTAAATTCCAATCACTCGTGGTGAAATTGGCAGCAAAAACTGAAAGTCAACCGTTCACTATTGCAGGGTTTTTAATATATTGTGTTATGATAAGCCAGTGGGCCATGTGTGTTCGAAGGATTGGAATAGACAACGCTCCCTTATTTGTCCCCCTAGTTATGTGCCGCACGATGTCACGCTTTAAAAAAACTGGAATTTTCCAGGAAACAATCTGGGAAAACATAGTTCAAACTTCGAGCAGAATGGTAAGAAATCCTTTTGGAAATATATGAAAAAATTATTATATGATCAAAAGCATTTGTAATAAATTAAAATATGAAGGAAACTAAGTTTTTATATGTGCTTCAATTTTAGATGTTTTTAATTCCAGTGGTTTGTGATTTTATAATTTTGTTCACTTAATGGTTTTGAATTTTACTGTCATCAAAGTATTTCTGGCCTATTTTTTTTTTTTTTTTTTTTTTTTTTCAAAAATAAAATATTTATATTCAAGATAAAACTTTAACAAAAATGTGTTTAGTTTAAGAATTTTATTTACTTTTTATTTATTTCTTTTAGCTCTTTGCAAAAATTTATGATGTACCTAAAATAATGCAGCTTATAAAGAATGAAAATCTTTTAATATATCTGAAATTGTATCCTATTAAAATTCACATAGTATTAAATAGCTTTTATAAATAGCTCTTGTTTAATATACTTGTTTATAAATAAAGGTAATTGTTTAGTATGATATTTGTTTTGTTTTTTAAACTACATTATAATAAAAAATAAGCCCTTAAAGTCACTGTAGTTTATTTAAGAAATGTTTAAAAAAATTTTCATAGTGGATGAAAATGTCGGAAAATAAAAATTTTTCCATTACAATAAAACTTCTAAAATAAAATTTTTCTTTTTAGCACATTATTTTTTTGGATTTGTAAATATAACATTTGAAATAGTATTCATAAATATATAAACTGTCAGAATTCTATGTTGATAATTGTACACGTATCCTATTTGTGAATGCAACTGAAAATTCATGAATGTTTTCAATAATAGAGTTTCGTAAATATAACATTTGAAATAGTATTCATAAATATATAAACTGTCAGAATTCTATGTTGATAATTGTACACGTATCCTATTTGTGAATGCAACTGAAAATTCATGAATGTTTTTCAATAATAGAGTTTCGCATTGTAAATTCGATTAAAAAGTCAAATTCAAGTGTAAAATTTTCATCAAGCGTTATATAGTAAACTAAAAAAAAACATTCATTTTCATTTTTAATAGAACATACTTACTGTAATTTCGTTAGAAAAGTACCAATACATCATTTAAAATAATTAATAGGATTAGGAATAGGATTAATAGGATTTCCGAATTTCACTAAACGTGTAAAAAAAAAAAAAAAAAACAAAAAGAAAAAAAAATTTGGACACCAGAGTTACTGGTGTTAACAAAGTACTTTGGTTGCGTAGCAGCCATACACTTTTATCTTGATGTTGGAGAAGCGTTGCTTTAAGTTAATGCCCATTGAAATTTTATGTCACACATTTTATGCCTAGAAATGCATAATTAATAAAAAGAGAAAGGTAATAGTATAAATTAAGAGAGAAAAAAAAAAATTTTTGAAGATTTTAAAAAATAAAATACATGATTATTAAATGAGAAATAGCATTAGAAGGAGGTCACCATTCGGTGGGTCTTGCAGTAATGGCACTTCAGATGAAGGAATGAGGGGGGAACAACAACGGATTACATGTTTAAGAACAGTACGCGGTCTTTTTCTATTTTTAAACAAAGAAATACCCTACCTAGGAAGAGAATTTAAAACCGAATTGCAAGTGTGAGGAAGATTATTGTAGAAATTTTAAGTATAAATTGGCGAATGTTTGGAAAGTTAAGCCTAATTGTCTAATATCCTGATTCCTGAAGTACCAAGGTGAGTGGGTGATCATCCGAAGGATTTTGTTTTCATATATAAATGTTTTAATATCAAATAACAAAAGAAAAAAATCAATTTTTTGAAAATGAGTAAATATGAGAACTATAGGAAAATACTCTCACGCGATTGAGTGTACATCTCTATTCATTTTTTTTTTAATTAAGATTTTGTAACATATATTATTTTTTCACACTTTGCAGTCTACCTGATGAACATTTTGTGATTTTGATTATGAATTTTAACACTGTTGTTTTCTCCGGATACTATGGCCAGTTGGCTAGCGTTCTGGGCGTTGGTACCACAGGCTTCAGGTTCGAATCCTAGCTGTGGCATGGTTGTTTGTAAGTGGTTCGGAATCCACGTTAAACTGTAGGTCGCGGTCTATTTAGCCTAAAGTGTGCACAAGATGACCGCAGAGTGACAAGCAAAACAAAACCTTTCTCGAAATCTACCCATGGGCGGGGGAGGCTTTGGCCCACCATGGGGCTGTTGCGCGAATGAAGAAAAAAATATTAACTACAGGCACGTGTATGATAGTACACGTGTGTATGTATAACACAGCGTTCCACTGATGAGGGATTCGAACCCGAACCCGAAACCGTACCGAGCTCTAGCCACTCGTCCATCAGGCCTCAATTTGAATCCATCTGACTCGGTTGTGTACGAACCGCAGGTTTGGTTTGGTTTTGTCGCTCTACTGTCATCTTATGCACACTTCAGGATAAATAGACCGGGAGCTACAGTTTAACTTGGATTCGAACCACTCGCAAACATCCATGCCACGGCCAGGATTCAGAGCTCTAGCCAATTGGCCATCAGGCTGCACGAACCACAAGAGCGAAAGCTATTATCTGATTGAGCAGGAATATCACCAAACAGGATTATCAAAACAAAAATTATCTGTTTCGTTACAGCTAAAGGATGCTAATCTCTTCCAGGTGCTATTTCTGGTAAAGGGATCAAAGTGTGCAGTGTTCTGGCAAGAAAGTTCATGCACCAAAGGTGTGTTTACTTTGAAAAAGGATCAACAAGATTAGATTTCTCGTAAGCAAAACGCAATCGCTTTCCCTTCCCTTCTTTTAAAGAAAAATTTACAAATTATTAATGTCTATTTAATTCAGCGCTGGACCGGAATGGTCGAGTGGCTAGCGCTCTGGCGCTCGGTACCACAGATTTCGGGTTCGAGTCCCGGCGGTGCCATGGATGTTTTTAGTGGTTCGGAATTCACTTTAAACCGTAGGTCCCGGTCTCATATGACTGTAAAAAAGCGTCACGGAGCAAAAGTCAAACTTCTACCTACGGGTGCTCCATCACAACAGAAGCTGCCCCTTTCCCTCCATTCATGAGTAGATCACTCATGGGATGTCCGTCCTGCACTGCAGGACATTGAGAATTAGTCACAACAATAATTCAGCGCTATTACGCGTTTTTTTCCTAATGCAGCTGGAAAATACTTAGACCGCGATCTTTTATGCCATAAGCACTACCCAGTATGACGTTACACTAAACACCTAGCACACCAAAGTATGATGTTACTCGTTTAGCACTACCCGGGAGGTGCGTAACTTGAAGATAAGCTTCGGACGCGGAATAACAATGCCCGCGCAACACTCTACGATCCTGTTAAACCGCGACCTACGATTTAAAGTGAATTCCGAACCACTAGAAACAACCATGGCACCGCCGGGATTCCAACCCGAAACCTGTGGTACATGAGCGACAGAAAGACCCTACGCAATTACGTAATCTCGTTCAATTGCTTATTGAATAAAATGAGACAGTGTAGACTATTCTTTGAAGTGGTCAGTTCATTAAATGTCAACAAATTTTTCAAAGGTGGTCCCTATCACACATGTTGTTTTCATGATTAGACAATTTTAAATAATTTTTGTGGTATATTTATTGGCTATTAAAGATTTGGCATTTAAGATAAATATAAAAAATACATGATCAATACAAATAGGAGGGAAACAGGAAAGGAATATATTAAAAATAAAGCATTCTACATCAACTCAATTCCTTAAAAAATCCTTACAATTGTAAATTAGAGAATATATAAAGCAGTCATAAAAAAAAATCATTATCAGTACAAAAGATAGCACAATGATAGCACCCATATAACAATAAAAGTGTTGTTTCTTGGTCTAGTACAGGGTGGCCAACCCGCGGCCCGCCTTGAATATTTTTCCGACCCGTGTTATTTATCACACTTTTTTTACAAAATGTATTTTATAATGGCTAAAGTCGTGGAAACCAATGTATTTAAAAATACATTATGTATGCATCCCTATATTCAAAAATTAACTACCGAAATTGTAAGAAAAATTTTGATTTTTAAATAATTTTCTTGCGAATACAGGACAGATAGTGCCTGTTTTAGTGAAGAGTTTACAGTTATGAGTTCGCAGAATAATTCAATTATATTCTGAGAACTCATGATGCGTGCGTCTATTTGCAAAAGCTGAGTGAAAGAGTGGAGGAAACAAATATCGCACTAGTCACATAAATATTTTCTAATGATTTCCTTTTTATTTCGTTTATATTTATATATTTTTTATATTTCATTTTGTAGGTTTATATATTTCTTTACAATGTGCGTTTAGTATCGTTATTATTACATTATCTATGTTCACATATAAGAATAATAATAAACACAATAATAATAATAAATTACGTTTCAATTTTTCACTCCAAAAGATGTCTTTAGTGGAGATATATAATTTTAATCTAATAATCTAATATGGAGATATTAGAATAATTTAATATGTGGATATATAGTTTTATATGCGACCCGCGGAGTTAGAATGCATTTCCAAAGTGACCCGCAAGATCATTTGGGTTGGCCTTGGTCTTTTACATAGTTAATTTACGTAGCAATTGCTATGAAAGAAATAAATAAATATGTAACAAAAAAATTTCAGTAATATTTAATTTAAATTGGCTTTTAAAAATCTGAAATTTATTCTGCAGCCTATTTATGCGGTGTAGAAGTTCATTAAATTAGTACTCAATACAAATTTACGATAAAAAGAAAAATCGGTTAATATTTCTAGGAAGTGATTGTGAACCTAAAGTTTTCTTCATATTTAATTCACTAGCATTGTTACAAATCTGCCTTATCATGTCCTTGCTCTAACTTCGAGAAAGATAATGCTTCAGCACTCTTTTTCACTATTGCTGAGCGGTCTGATGGCCTTTGTTATCACAGGCTTTAGGTTCGAATCCTGGCGTAGCATGGATGTTTGTCAGAGGTTTGGAATCCACGTTAACTGTAGATCCAGTCTAATTCGCCTAAAGTGTGCAAGAAAAATGACCGTAGAGTGGAAAACTAAATCAAATCTCACTATTGCTGTGCATTAAGGTCTTTATGAAAACTATTATTTAATTAGTAAAGACTTGTAATTTTGAGATTTACAACGGTTAGGTGGACCCTGAATGGCCGAGTAGCTAGCGCTCTGGCACTCGGTACCACAGGTTTCGTGTTCGAGTCCCGGCGGTGCCATGGATGTTTGTAGTGGTTCGGAATCCACTTTAAAATGTAGGTCCTGGTCTAATAGGATCCCAGAGCGTTTCGGGGGCATGGTTACTCCGCGTCCGTGGCTTATCTTCAAATTACACGCGCCCCCTGGGTAATGCAAAATGAGTAACGTCTGAGCAGCACTTTCCTTAAGGCATTCAAGACCAAGCTGTCTAAGTGTTTGCCAGTTGCATTAGAAAGAAAAAGAAAAAATAACAACGGTTAGGTATTCCGATTAATATTACTAGCAATTTAGAAAGCCAATTTTAAATGAATTAGCTGGTGCGTAATATGGAATAAAACTGGCGACATTTGGCATGTTTTTGGCTAAGATATACCATAAATATGTTAAGTCGTTCAGGTCTCTCCATTCGAGTGCCAATGCTTCCGAGGGTGTTGTTCTACAATAGCAGTTATTGTAACTGTGTTTAAACAATGTCTGCTGGTCCTTCCAAAAAAATTGAACCTTCGATGGAAAGCGAAGAAAATGAAGAAAAAATTGTTAATGAATTATTCAGTTACTTTGAATTCAGAGATCATGACAGACTCAAAGATGAAGAATCCAACACCGATAGAACCAAAAATATTTCGAAGAAGACGAAAGACGGCGGTGAAAACAAAAGATTGAAAACTTCTCCGGAAACAGAGGGACTACTCGAAAGCAAAAGACAGAAAACTTGTCAAGAAAAAGACGACGAATCTCCCCACCCTGAAAGTTGTAATAAGTGTGGCGTTGCTTCCACCTCTCCAGGCAAACCTGCATTGGAAGAAGAACTGCGAAGTATTTTGAAGAAGTGTCTGCCTACCATCGTATGCGAGTGCATGCATCTAATTCATTACGCGACGTTAAGCGAAGAACTTGCCTTTGCTATTAACGCAATGTCGACTGTGAGACACTTGAACGGTCTTGAATTCCGTTTATTTAAGTATAACCATAGTATTGGACGGCTTGTGTTGCCTCACTTGGACGCTTTCCAAACGGCTTTTGAGGCAGTGTGGAGGCGTTGCAATGCAGCAATTGAAAAATATTGCGCTGCAAACTGGTACCACAAGAATTTGAATTACAAAAAATTTCAACTCTTACTCGTATGCGGAACGAAGAGATTTCGACTCCATTTGAGAGAGATCGAGACCTGTCAAGGAACACATCTGATCTATTTTTCTGTTCTACTGTGTCACGTGGGAGTGCTGATGGAAAAGAGGGGCATAGACAGAGCCACTTATTTTATTCCTTTAGCTTTAAGTCGCTTAATTACCCAACTCTTCTATGGGGGACTATTTAGAGACTGGGCTGAGTTTGCTAAAACTGCCGAAAAAATTTCGAAGAAGATAGGTGTATGATGAGTACCAATTTATTTTTAAAATGTTAACAGGAAATGTATATTCTTATTCATTTGCTGTGACGTTTTTATTGTTGTTTTACGTCTTTACATTTGAATTTGATGCATAATAAAAATTTTAATGATTTGTGATATTTGAACTTTTATTTCCTGCCATTTTAAAAATATGTTCCGGTTTTTAAAATGCGTTTAAATATCTGAAATTAAGTAAATCTTAAAAGTAGATAAATTGAGGCTAATCGCAGGCAACACTAATAATTTTAAAAGTTAATATTTACGTCTCTTAAATTTAAAAAAAAATGGTAGACGACATTCATTACATAAAATTTCCAGAAGCATGCCATCTTTGATTAGCGGAAGATACATGAAAAAAACATCAGAGTTAAAAATCCCTAATTATTTTATTAAATTTATTTTGAGAACCAGATAAAAATGAGCATAATCACAAAAGTATGGAAAAACGAATTAACTTCTTAGCCAGGGGTGGCCAACCCGTGGCCCGCTTGAATATTTTTCCAGCTCATGAGATTTAGCACACTTTTTACAAATTATATTTATTTTATAATGGCCAAAGTAGTGAAAACCCATGTATTAAAAAATTACATATGTATACATCCATCTATTCAAATACTAACTTTGATTTTAAAATAATATTCTTGCGAATATATGACAGATATTGCCTGTTTTATTTGTGAGCTTATAGTTGCGAGTTGGAACATCTAATATGACAGGTTCTATGTTTCAAACATAACGGAAGCTAACCCGCAACACCCATTACGATGTGCAAATACTCAAATTGGGATCGATTTTCAAAAGCTAAGTGGAAGAATGGAGGAACACATATCGCACTCGTAAAAATAAATATTTTTTAACGATTTCATTTCTTTTTTATTTCGCTTATATTTATATATTTTTTATAATTCTTTTTCAGTGTCATATATTTCTTTTTACAATGTGCGCTTAGTACCGTTATAATTATATTATCTAATGCTTTACATGTAAGAATAATAGTAAACACAATAACCACTCATTCTTGTTTCAATTTTTCACTCCAAAAATGTCTAGTGGTTTTAGGCCCGCGGAGTTAGGATGCATATCCATAGTGGGCCGCAAGATCATTTGGGTTGGACCACTCATATTCTAAACAATCTCGTTACAATGAAAGAAAATTTATATTTTTAGTAGTATTAAATAATCGCAGAATATTAAGTCTAAACGTGTCTCCCTTTAAAAAGGACGAGTTCCAAATTTACAACGAACTTTTTTCATTATCAAGTCATAGCAGATTGATGTTTTTGTCTGTTGTTTCCATACTAGAAGCTATGCACAATCCTTCATTGATTTTTCCCAATTTGTCCTAATATTCTGAATAGTAATCAATTAAATATCATTTTATCTAAAGTGATTTCATTTAAATGTTTGATTGATAAAATGAGTCGTTATCGAGATTTTTATTTGCTGGGATGCATAATCAGTATTGTTAATGAATATTGGTTTTTTTGTGCTTGGCCTTTTCAAACAACTGTGACACTGAATGAGGAGTATTAAAATCCATAATCGTACAAATGGTTCTTATAATTGTTCAGGATTGTTCAACACAAGAGATCAGATTAAATTTTGTTTGCCGGAAAATCGGTATAATTCAACTTTGAGTTTAATATACGAAATCAGCGACGGAGATATCTGCGGGGATGTTGTGGTGAAATAAAGAAAAGGGTAGTTATTTTTTCAAAGTGATATTGTAATCGGTATTTCCGTAATTGCTTTATTTGCAGTTCTTTGATAGTCTCAAAATGATTAGTGAAAATAATTACTTTGCCCTGTCGTGTGATTCGTATAGGATCAATATATTTTGATGTAGTGACCATGGACGATATATTTAAGGATTTTAAGGTGCGCCTTGGGGATTATGCCTTGGGTAACTTAGCAGGGGGTGACCAACCCAAATGATCTTGCGGGCCATTTTGGAAATGCATCCTAACTCCGCGGGCATATAAAATTATAGATTTACCTATTAGATTAAGACCCAGTGTAGGTATTTTTTTTTTTTTTTCGAGTGAAAAATTGAAACAGAATGAGTTATTATTTTTGTGTTTACTATGATTCTTACATGTAAACACAGAAAATGAAATAACAATAATATTAAACGCACATTATAAAGAAATATATTAAACTAAAAATGAAATATATAAATATAAATGAAATCATTAAAAATATTTATTTTACTAGTGCGATATGTTTCTCCACTCTTTCACTTAGCTTTTGCAAGTCGATCCAAATTTGGATATTTGCACATCGTAATGGGTGTTGCGTCCCTTATGTTTGGACGTGTTTTGTGTTGGGGTCCATTTCGTTTTCAAAGGGAAAAAAACGATTCATAGGTGTAAGTTGCATTAAAAGCGCTGACTACCTGAACTAAAAGTTAACCTGGTTTGCTCTGCTATCAACTGTTCGTATCTAGGGATGGTCGCTGCGTCATTGTGGTCACTTGAAGTGAAGCATAGAATCCGTCATTATATGTTCCAAGACCTGCATCCTGAGTACGCAGAATATAATTTAATTATTCTGCGAATTCATAACTGTAAACTCATCAATAAAAGGCAATATTTGTCCTGTATTCGCAAGAATATTATTTTTAAAAATCAAGGTTCATTTTTTTCCCATCATTTTGGCAGTTCATTTTTGATTATACTGATGCGCACATAATGTACTTTTTTTAATACATTGGTGTTCACTACTTTGGCCATTATAAAATAAATATATTTCGTAACAGTGTGATACATGTCACGGTCCGAAAAAATGTTCAAGACGGGCAAGGGGTTGGCCACCCTGTTCTAGTGCAATAGTCAAAGGAAAAGCGGCATGTTTGTAAGCTCTCTGTAAATTACTAGAAAGTCGCGATGAATCTTAAAATTGCATATCCGCATCTGGAGTAATCAAAGAAATTAGAATTTGTCATCCGCCATAACAAGTGCGAAAATATACCTGCACAATATCAAAACTTTTCTGAAACTACATGATTAAATAAAAGAAAGCTAACTAGTTAAAATAAAAATAGAATATGCTAGAAAAATAAATATATAAATATAGATGGCTTGCCTAAAAAAAAAAGAGGCCGGATGACCAATTGACTAACGCTCTGGCCTTTGGTACCACAGGCTTTAGGTTCGAATCCTGGCGGAGGCATGAATGTTTGTTTCTGGTTCGGAATCCACGTTAAACTGTAGGTACCGGTCTAATTAGCCTAAAGTGTGCACAAAATGACCGTAGTGCGACAAACCAAACCAATGCCTAAAAGAATGCTAAAGCGAAAAAGAGGTCAGCAAGTAATATAAAAAAAAAAAAAATTTCTTAAAGTCAATTCTTTCTATTTTTCTCACTATATTGCAGGAAGTCCTTTATAAATAATTTTCATTCCTTTTTTTTTTTTAAGTTTATCTGGCCCTTTATTGGTAGATACATGCAACTTAAATCTAAAAAAACTAAAATTAATGAATTAAATTTAATGAATGAAGTAATATTTGAAAAACCGTATTAACATTCAGTATCATCCACTACAAGTTCAAACAAAAATGCATTTGAACTCGAGTGGATGAATAAAAAGTATTTTATGAACGATTGAAAATTTGAACAAGATATATATAGGGAGAGGCGTGAGCTAATTGAAGGAATTTAATAATAAAAAAAGAACAGCAAAGTAATCTCGAAAATTACAGCAAAGTAATAAAAGCAAAATTAATAAAAGCAAATATAATAAAAGCAAATACATACGATAAAAATAATAAAATAAATATCCAAAAATAATCTAAAAATAGTAGGCTTTTATTTCAAATTTAATTAAAAACTTTTTGAATAATTTAAAATTAAAAAAAATCTTAATAATTAAATGAATAAATTAAACACGATTTTTTATTATTTCATCGTTTCAAATTTCAAAAATTGAAAAAAATTAAAATGAATAATGATATCCAAAAAAATAATCTAAATTAAAAAAATCAGACGATTTTTTATTATTATAGCCAATTTTAAAAAATGGAACAAATGGTTACATTATTTTAAAAATGGAACAATATATATTAAATGAATAATAAAAATAATAATAAAAATTTTGATAATAAAAATAATTAATAATTAAATGAATAAATTAAAATCAGACGATTTTTATATTATTTCAATTTGTAGTTACATTATTTTAAAAATTGAACAATATATATTAAATGAATAATAAAAATATTTGATAATAAAAATAATTAATAAATGAATAAATGAATAAATTAAAATCAGACGATTTTTATATTATTTCCATAATTTGTAGTTACATTATTTTAAAATTATTTTAAAAATGGAACAATATATATTAAATGAATAATAAAAAATATTTGATAATGAAATAAAAATTAATAATTAAATGAATAAATTAAAATCAGACGATTTTTATATTATTTCCAATTTGTAGTTACATTATTTTAAAAATTGAACAATATATATTAAATGAATAATAAAAATATTTGATAATAAAAATAAAAATAATTAATAATTAAATGAATAAATCAAAATCAGACGATTTTTATATTATTTCCAATTTGTAGTTACATTATTTTAAAAATGGAACAATATATATTAAATGAATAATAAAAATATTTGATAATAAAATAAAAATAATTAATAATTAAATGAATAAATTAAAATCAGAAGATTTTTATATTTATTTCAATTTGTAGTTACATTATTTTAAAAATTTAACAATATAGTATATTAAATGAATAATAAAAATATTTGATAATAAAAAAATAATAACAATTAATAATTAAATGAATAAAAATAATTAATAATTGAATGAATAAAATAATTAATAATCCTTAATTAATTAATAATTAGTTATGAGAAAAGAGATTATTAGCTAATTATTAATTAATTAATGATTAACAAATGAGAAGAAAGTGCAGCGTAAATATATGAATATTTTTTTCCCATATAAAACTAAAATGAATGAATTAAATTTAATTAATGAATTAATATTTGAAAAAAAACTGTATTAACATCCAGTACAAGTTAAAAAAAAAAAAGGGATTTGAACTTGAGTGGATGAATAAAAGGTATTTTATGAACGATTGAAAATTTGAACAATAGGGAGTGTGAGCTAATAGAAGGAATTGAAAAAACCACGCAAAAAGAATAAACCTTAAAACGAATGAGCCGAAAGAAAGTAATCTTGTGAGTCATGCATCTCCCTTTAAAATGGTTGGTGTCGTCTATCAACATACAAAATTATACTTTTGAAAGTTTTTTAAAGATAGTTTTAAGATTGGTTTGGTTTGTCGCTCTACGGTCATCTTATACACACGAGAGTTAAACAGACCGGGACCTACAGTTAAACGTGGATTCCAAACCACTCACAAACATCCATGACACAACCAGGACTCGAACCTGAAATACCAAAGGCCAGAGCGCTAGTCAAATTGGTCATCAAGCCGGCGATAGTCTTAAGATGTTCAGTATATTTTTCTATGAACCCTCCGTAGTCCTACAGATGTTCGGCTTTGCAGATGTCAGATTAGAGAGATTCCACTATAGCATTCCAAAAAAAAATTAGCTTATTTCTCAAGCAACCTGTAAACTTTCATAACAATTTGAGCAGATTTGGTTTGGTTTGTCGTTCTACGATAATCGTGTGCACACGAGGACTAAACAGACCCGGACCTAGAGTTTAAAGTGGATTCCCAACGACTACAAACATTCATGGTACCACTGGAACTCGAACCCGAAATCTGTGGTACCGAGTAATAATTTGAGCAGAATATCTAAAATTACAGGTTTCGGGTTCGAGTCCAGGTGGTGCCATGGATCGAAATCCACTTTGAAACCAGGTCCCGGTCAAACAGGATCTTAGAGCTTTACGGGGGTATTGTTATTCCTCGTCCGTAGCTTATCTTCAAGCTACACGTACCTCCTGGATAGTGTTAAGTGAGTAAAGTTGGTGCAGCGCTTACCTTGGCGGCATCAAAGACAACTATGTAAGTGTTTGCCAGCTGCATTAGAACAAAAAAAATCTAAAAATTGCATTGTATAGGATATTAACTTTATTAATAGTAGATAATGACATGATTTTTCTGCATCGTTTAATGACTATTATATACCGAAAATTTCTATGATTGCTAATTAACACATTGAAGACTGTATGCAGTTAAAAAGTATACGGAGGAATTCTTGCATATTTTAAATATTAATAAAAAAATTTTAAAATATTAAAAAAGAAATTAAGAAGAAATTATTAACAATATTTTTTTGTTGTTCTAATGCAGCTGTTAAACACTTAGTTGTCTTCGATGCCTTAAGGCAAAGCGCTTCACCGACGTTACTCACTTAGCACTAGTTAGAGGTGCGTGAAGCTTGAAGATGTTTTTTGACGCGGAGTAACAATACACCCGCAACGCTCTAATATTATGTTAGACCGGGACCTACGATTTAAAGTGGAGTGCAAATCACTATAAACATCCATGGCACTGCCGGGACTCGAACCCGAAACCTGTGGTACTGAGCGCCAGAGCGCTAGCTACTCGGCTATTCATGCCCTTTAAAAATATTATAAAAATAATGAAAAAGTGTATTCGATTGCAATAACTAAGTTCTATTGTACCAGCTATTCATTGAAAAGTTAAACATCCTGTTAAAATAGGAAACATACCAATTGATTATTTGTTACGTTTGGTTTGTCCCTCTACGGACATTTACTGCACACTTTATGCTAATTAGACCGGACCTACAGTTTAACGTAGATTCCTAACCACTACAAGCCTCCATGGCAACGCTGAGACTTGAACCCGTAACCTATGGTACCGAGCGCCAGAGCGCTAGCTACTCATATTAAGGCTCCACTATTAACAATAAGTGGTTAATATATTCCACACAGGGGCCTGAATGGCTAGCGCTCTGTACCACAGGTTTCGGTTCGAGTCCCGGCTGTGCCATGGATGTTTGTAGTAGTTCGGGATCCACTTTAAGCCGGAGGTCCCAGTCTAATAGGATCGTAGAGCGTTGCGGGGTCATTGTTACTCCGCGTGCATGGCTTATCTTCAAGTTACACGCGCCCCCTGGGTAATACAAAGTGGGTAACGTCTGTGCAGCGATTGCCTTAAGGCATCCAAGACAGGTGTCTAAGTGTTTGCCAGCTGCATTAGAAAATATATATATTATATCTATCTATCTATCTATCTATATATATATATATATATATATATATATATCCGTACTGATTGGCATCTCTGCAAATGACGTGAATTCCTGCCATCCGTTTTCAATGTGTTAATAATAGAGAGTTTTTGCATACCGTATTTTGGACGTCCGTTAGCTTTTTTTCTCTCTAGCGCGCATGCTCATAGGAAACATTGCAGATACGCATGCGCAATTTCCTATGAGCATGCGCGCTGAGAGAAAAAGCTAACGGACGTCCAAAATACGGTATGCAAAAACTCTCTAATATTTCAGTGTAATAACAGGAGTGGATCGCAGGATCAATAATTTATCATTCAGTTCATATTGGCGTCTTATACGTAGACAATTTTACGAAAAAAATATTTGGCGCAATTGGCGATATTTTACTGAAATTTGTTATAAAAATAGATCGAATCCTTGTTTAGACATATTAGTTGTACTTCATACTGTCTTCGAAATTTGTTTGTTTCTTCTCGTATCAATTTTGTGTTTTCATTTGACTTTCAGTATGTACCCAAGAAATGTACACAAGAAATCTAATCCTGACGACGAAGATATAGACGCATGTACGGAACTCACTGACTGGAAATATAGCAAATGTGAAGATGCATCTGGTAAACAGGAAGCCTCTGTTTCTCAAACAAAAAGTGTGCCTAAATGTGAAGTTGCATCCAAAAATCCCAATAAGTGGGTTTTTTGCAAAAAGTATTACACGTCTGCAAAAATTGAACTAGAATATACAATGATGTATGGTGTTTTAAATAAAAATCTTAAGTTTGCTACAGATGTCATGTTATTAGTAAGACATTTTAACCTTCTTCAATTTAATCCAATTCTCTATAAAGCTCTGGGTGGAAAAGAACCTTCACCATGGGATAAATGGATGGACGACGCCCTCAATGTAATATGGACAGACATCAAAGATGGAATTGAAAGCAAGTTCAACAGTTTGGTGGAGACAGCTTCGATAAGTTACGAAATATTTCAGATAATAACTATATACCTAGCGCAGGAAAATGAAAACGAGCCCTACAGTCATGAGTCTTTCTTGTACAACTGCGTCGTGTTGTGTCACTGGGCAGTGTGTGCTGAACACCATGGAGTCAAGAGAGCTTCCCAGTTTACTCCTCTGATTTTGTGTCGCATCATTGAATTTTTCACTAGATCGGGGGACTTCACTCCAAATTCCTGGAAAAGCATAGCTGGAGTAGCTGCCGATATTGCTAAAGCAAGGAAACCGACCCAATAAGTTTCAGTTTTCGATATCTGTATATTGATAAAATTTTGTATAAATGTAAGTAAATTTTTAATTTAAAATAAAATTGTCTTTTGGTTCATAATTAAATATGTGATTTGTCATTATATTTTTTAAGAAACATCAGTGTATACTTGTTATCATTGCATTCAGTGTTTGCAGATACAATTATTCGGTGAAATAGCTATCTTTAAAATTTATTTTAGCAAAAGGATCCCACTAAATGTTTATCTTTTATATCAGGGTGGCCAACCCGCGGCCCACCTTAAACATTTTTCCTGCCCGTGAGATGTATCCCACTTTTACAAATTATATTTATTTTATAATGGCCAAAGTAGTGAAACCAATGTATGGATGCACACATAATGTATTTTTTTTTAATATATTCAAAAATTAACTTTGATTTTAAAATAATCTTGTGAATATAGGACAGATATTGCCTATTTTATTGATGAGTTTACAGTTATGAGTTCGCAGAATAATTAAATTATATTTTTAATATTTCATTTTTAGTATTGCATATCTCTTTACAATGTGCGCTTAGTATCATTGTTATTATATTATCTATGTTTACATGCAATGAGTTTCCATTTTTCACTACAAAAAAAAAAATGTCTACAGTGGGTCTAAATATAATAGGGAGATATGTCATTTAATATGCGGCCCGCGGAGTTAGGAAGCATTTCCAAAGTGGCCCGCAAGATCATTTGGGTTGGGACTCCTGCTTTATACGAATGGATTAATGTTTAGCTTCGTTTAATTAGGAATTTTTTTGTTAAAATTAAACTCTTAGATGTATTTTACTAAAAGCAATGTTCATAGATAATATGTGCTTTAACACTATGCAGTTTCATATTTAACATGCGAATGAATTGGTTATTAAATATTTACTTATGTGTATTAATATATGAACAAATTATTTGTATATAAATATTCGCATTTATAAATACGTCTGCATCAAAATATATATAAAATTCTTCACAAAATGAGGTCCCTTTTTATAAAAGAAGGGAAATTTTTTGTTAAATAAGCTAAGAATGAAGTAAAACTTATTCGTTATAAAAATTTTAATAAAGTTAAAAGATATATTAAGTAGCACATTGTTACAAGAATAAATACTATAGAAATTTTCAAAATCTTATATTTTTATATATTTTCGGATTTATTAAATACAAAAAACTGGAGTGTTGATGAATTTTTGCATGATGCAATTTTGATGAAGCTCCTAATTTTGCATCAATTTTCATTTATTCTTGCGAGAGCAGTTTTATTTTGACTATAATAAATGAATGGTTGTGTTTAATAAGAACTTGAAAAAAATTCAGAGATATGTGCTGCAAGTGTAACATTAGATTAATCATAAAAGCTGCATATGATTTCATCAGTAATTTATCGGAAATTATTTGTGATAATACAAAAAAGGTTTTATGTATGTTAATTACAACAAAATATTTATCTGTTCTTTTCATGCAATTCTTTTTAACTTCATGCAATTCTTTTTATCTATTTCTTGCATTTATAAGAATTTTTTCAACTGACCTCATGTTTTTTTTTTCTCTATAATAGCTTTTAAATATAGTTTTAAATTTTCCTATTTATTTTTATACTGGTAGCTGATATTTAGTTATAATTGCATAATAATGACATATAAAAGATTTGATAAATTCAATATTAACATTTTTTTAACCATTGCTTCTCATTTACTATTCTCGGAGCACAACTGATTTTCTTCTCACCAAACATTTTTAAACCATTTAATTTACAGCTGAAAAGATGCACAATTAAGTATGTTAATGATAACTTTTTTCTTGGTTATTTTAATTCTTTCACCAAAAATGTAGATTGGGAGTGACAGTTTCATTAACTTGTAATTTGCATGAGAATGAGAGCAGGTTTTAAAAGTTTTTTTAAAAGTAATTTGAAAGCAATCAATGGAATTATTGCTGGGGATCAAGCGGAAAAGAATTAAAAAAAAAAAAAAAAAAATTGCAAGAACTAGTTGGTTTCTTATCATTTCTGTATGTGAAATAAATGAACTACCGAATGAAAAAAAAAAAAATTGTACATTTTGTATGCAATTGCATGATAGCCATTGTTGTGGATCAATTGAATTAGGATTTTAGCCAGCGGTGTAATGCAGTTAGCCTTAGTTTGCAAACCTTAGTTTTCGGAGAGACCAGACAACAAATGGATTCGATCAACATGTCAGTTTTAATTATTGCATTATTATGACATGTATGTAAAATTTTGTTCTGAAGAATTCGGCTCTTTTTTGTATTAGTTGCTACTGAATATACCTACAATGGGATAATCATAAGTTAAAAAATCTTAATATCTGCTTGCATTTTGAAACTTTTCTGAAAAGAGAAGGGGGAGGGGTAATTTCCAAGAACTATGCATATTTTTTCTCATATGTCTGTGGTAATGTGTACGAATTACTGAATGTCAATTTAACGTCAGCATTGCTGCCAATTTATTTATAAAATTCCATTGTCTGGCGTTACATGTTGTAGAACGGAACTTCATGAGTGCTAATTCATATTTTGTGCGAAGAAATTAGCCTACTCTCTTCATTCCGAAGACGGTTCATGCTGGCAGTGAACATTTTCTTTTTAAAAAAATATCTCTAGAGCCCTCCTCCCCTCTCTAAATATATTGGAATCTGAGGAATCAGGGTTCTTAAAAAAAAAAAAAAAAAAAAAAGCAGACCATTTTTCCATATAATTCAAGCATTCAAATATTATATCACCTCCCTCCCAAATTGAGCAGCATCAAAAATCACACCTTATCTCAATGATTTACCCTTTCAAAGTAAACATTTATCACATCATGCCTTTAACAGTCTTATGCAACAGTATAAAAACGAATACTGTAAAGAAAAATTTATTTTCAAATGTATCAAAAGTACGCATCAAACACTTTATAGCTGTAATCGACATTTTTAAACTTAGATTCATCTTAGAATATTTCGAATTGCAGTAGAAAATTTTATAAAAGCTCTAACGCTTAAACAATCTCGTATATTAAAACGTATTACGATTACGTATTCGAATATCAATGGCAATTGGAAAACAAATCAAAAGTTTTGTTGATTTCAACAGAATTCTCAACCGATCCTGAATCGAAATCAAGAAGTGTTACTCTAGATTCCCAACTAAAACACTTTTTTCAAAACTGAAGTAATCCATTTCCCTTGGTTCTCGCGCTGCATACTGATACACATATTTCATTTCGGTATCACAAGTAGGAAGCTCAAACAATGAATGGATGTTTGATCTGAGAGAAGAATTTTATTACGAGAACATGAAAAATAATAAGTTTCTTACGAAGGGTAGCTTAACAGAGAAAACAATGTATTTCGCCAGTGAACTATTCTGCTTAACATTTCCTCTTCTTTATAACTGTGATTAAGTAGATCTATTTTTACGTTCGTCATTCCTTTTCTTTTAATGTAAGAAACCCTTCCTATTTATAACTTTATTTATCTATTTTTGGTATCCAAATACATGGATAGACCGCGTGATGCCTCGGTGGGAACAAGCTTTTACACTAATATAAAACGTACGAGCGAATCTTCCTCTAAAGAAACTCGAAAATTACTTTCGGGTGAAATTTTAGGCGACAGTAAACCCTCCAAATTTTTACTTGTTACATACAAATAATTATACATTGTGTACTGTTCCCAATGAACTCCTGTTAGAATTATTTCTGAAGCAATTATGCACATTGGTATTTCACATTTATACACTGTTGCATCGTTCTGTCTTCCTCGTTGGGAGTGCAAGTGTGCGATCTTCCTCACTGTGAGCGGCCTGGTTGCTAGCGTTCTGGTCTTTGGTATCGCAGGCTTCAGGTTCGAATCCTGGCAGTGGCAGGGATGTTTGTGAGCGGTTCGGAATCCCACGTTAAACTCTAGGTCCCTGTCTGTTTAGCCCTCGTGCACAAGGTGACCGTAGAGCGACAAACCAAACCAAATCCTCACTGTGATACTCAGTAATGACAATTAAATCTCTGCAGCAGCGGTCATGCGCTCTCTACTTACTACATTCTCTCTGACGATCAGCCAGGAGTTACGCGAGAAGCATATGACAATCTTCACGATTACGCTGAAGTAGCGTTGCTGTCAACAAATAATCGCTGTGTATTATGGATCTTCCTTAACTTTCACGATTGATCTGTAGTGAACATTAAAATTTCGCAGCGACGTTCATGCTGTCTCTGACAATTGGGCCTAAATGATCGAGTGGCTACCAATCTGGCGCTCGGTACCACAGGTTTCGGGTTCGAGTTCCGGCGGTGCCATGGATGTTTGTAGTGGTTCGGAATCCACTTTAAACTGTAAGTCCCGGTCTGTTAAGCCCTCGTATGCAGAAGATGACCGTAGAGCGACAAACAAAACTCTGACGATTCGTCAGAAATTGTGCTAGAGCATTTAGCAACACACGTTTTTGGTTTCGAAAGGTGTCCTGGCGGCGAATCACACTACGCTAGTATTCTGCAGCCCTTGTACAAACTTAATTTAGTAATATTCCATTTTAATGGAATGAGCTCTTACACACTTTATTTGTGATGTATCTAGATAATCAAATACCATAATATACCTGCAAATGCTAACGTATGAATATATATTATGCTTTAATACGAGTACATGTGCGCATGATTTTTTGTGAGTGTCCATACATATAGGTTTGCGTTTATGTATGATGCATGTATGTGTATGCGTGCATATTTCTGCGTGTGATTGTATGTGGATATGCATGCGTACAGGTTTGTGCTCATGTATGTACCATGTCCTGATCAGGTATATATGTTTGTGTGTATATGTATTGCGTGCATATGAAGCTGTGTTCATTAGTAAATAGGCGCATATGTATGTATTGTCGAGCATGGGTAGGTGTATATATTGGCATATGCGTGTATTTGTGTTGTGTATGAATCTGTGTGTATTATGTACGCCCGTATGTGTGCATGCATGTTTTATGGCAGTATGTGCATTTCGTTGTATAAATATGTTTATATCTGCATGCATATGCAGGTGTAAAAAAAAAAAATGAACTTATGAGCGCTTGCAAGCGCGTGTATGTGTACATGTGCGTGCGTATAAATGTGTACGTGTGCATGTGTATAATGTGCGCGTGTTTATAAATGTGTGCATGTATGAGCGTCTTTACATTTTTATGTACCATGAATCGCATATACCGAAGCTCAAAATATAAACTCAAAAATTTCACCTGTCCGTTCACTTCATCCACGATTTAATCGGTTTTTTTGGAAATTTTATTTTCCTCGAGAAAAATTTATATCGACGGCTTAAAGTCAATATAAATTTATAATTAATTAAATAATTGTATAGTTTCAGTTTTTGATGGTGGCGTGATCACTGAGGGTCTACGTAAACACACTTCTGTGTTTATAGCTGAAATCTGTGCAATCGTATTGGTTCTCCAAAAATTAAAGTCCATGATTTATCGGTACTGGATCATTTATACAGAATCGAGATTTTTTTAAATACATGTTAAAGCGAAAAGATGGTGTCACATACAAGTTCAAGACAAAAACCATAATTTTGTGAAAGAAAATAATTTCGATATATTTTTTTTTTTTTTTTTTACCTTGTCATGCGGGAATAGCAGAAAATGAGAAAACTTCAATTTTATTAAATACAAATTTTTGTTCCATTGCGGCCTACCATCTGTTGAAATATGTACCTTGTTCTGTCTATTACGACATTATCTATTCTTCTGTCCAATACCGCCTAATGTTATGTCGTTCTTTTTACTGTTTGGAATGAACAAATAATAAGCTTTCATGAGTTCAGTATTCCACAAAAAGGTTTTAAACACGCATTTTTAAATCGTCCACTTAATGTAAAATTAATGCGACTTCGAATAAGATGTCACTGTTGTGACTAATCCTTTGCATCCTGCAGTGCGGGATGGACATCCCATGAGTTATCTACTCGTAGATGGAGGGAAAGGGGGCAGCTTCTGTTGTGATGGAAGCACACGTAGATGGAAGTCTGCCTTCGCTCTTAAGGCTCGTGCCCACCAAGGCGAGAAGATGCAAGCGAAAAATTTGACCAATCACTAGCCTCACCGTGTTCGCCTGAAACCGATTTGCAATGCACCGCTCCGAGTTGGCCAACTTTCAACTCGAAGCGGAACTTCACTAGGCGTAATGCTATTTCTGACGTTTCGCCGTGAAGGGGTCGAAAAATTTTCTCGCTTGCCTCTCGAATCTTCACGTCTCGCCTCAGTGGGAACGACCCTTTACAATCATATGAGACCAGAACCTACGACTTAAAATGGATTCCGAACCACTACAAACATTCATGGCACCGTCGGGAATCGAACCCGAAACATGAGGGTGATGTACTTGCTTAACACATTCGGACCAAACTCCCAGTTATTGTACAGATAACAGTCATTTGTCAACATATATTAATCTGTTGTCGCTACCCCACTTCCGAAATTTGTTGTCTGCTTGCTAGCGACTAGTTGTGTCAGGTATTGTGTTGTAGGCGTCTGGTGGTCGGAAACATTCCAATCTTTCTTTATATAAAGTAATTTATTTACAATATCAACAATAATACATACACATGGCATCCTGAGCCTCTTCCACAATATGAATCCTATGTAATACTTAAAACCGTAAACATGTCTCATACGGTCCCTGACCTTCTTAATAACTCAGATGCCCCTAGCTTTCTCCTCGTCTTCTCAAATCACACAGTTAAGGCTCGTTCCTACCGAGGCGTGAGGCTCTAAGCGAGAAGCTATGACCAATCACTAGCCCCTGCCACGTTCGCCTGAAACCGGTTTGGAATTCACCGCTTCGAGTTGACCCACTTTCAACTCGAAGCGGAACTTCACTAGGCGTAATGCTATTTCTGACGTTTCGCTGTGAAGGGGTCGAAAAGTTTATTGCCTGCCTCAAGAATCTTCAAAGCTTCATGCCTCGGTGAGAACGAGCCTTTATGGTACCGGTCACAGTGACGACCCTCCCGCATCCATCTAATTATGGTTAAACCTTACAAATCGAATGTTTCGAACAGGCAGTTTCCGCGTATATTGATTACTGGTTATTAAACACGAGGCTTGACATAAAGGTGCTGCTGCTGCCACGTCTGAGCATTTAACAGCACAAAAGAAGAAAAAAAAAAAAAGGAGAGGAATTCCCATCAGCACTATATATACATCGCACTTCTCATTCTATTTCATATCCATGCCAAACTAAAGATATTCGTGACTGCGCCGGTGTCGTAGAAAAATTTTATTCGTTCACGAATATTCTCTTCATGAGATACTGCTTTGCGGATAGTTTGTTCAATGCTTATTTTCGAGAAGAAGGGAGCATTCTATCTCCTAAGCACTGGATAGAGCGATATGAATCTATTGTGGTGATGGGGATTGCTCCATACTTCGATTCATGCTGTTGAATTAATTGGAGCGATAAGGATTCTTTTAAATATGTTGAGTTTTATTCTCTTTTCTTTTACTTTTTGTTGTTGATATTTTTCTCTTGCATTGCCCTTATTTATGATTTTGCAATCTAAGGCAGTGGACCTCATTGCTGCAGTACAACGGTATTGTAAAAGAACTTGAAATGATGTACAATAAATCAGAGATTGCATTTTCCTAAAATAGGAATCTTATCTGATGCACCAATTATAATAAAACTAAACTTTATCCGATACTAGTAGGATATTTTAATGTTATCAAGAACATTCAGGTAAAAATTTAAATTTAGAATCCAATAAAGGCGAAACTGTTGAAATTTTGTCAAACCATTTTTGCAGAGTAATAAATGAAAACGATTCAAAGATCTCACTAACTGTTAATACAAACATGTCAGTTGATAATACAAACACAAATTTTGGTGGGTGAAGACACAAAGGATGGAAATGCTTGTAAAATCACAAGATTTATTTTATAAAAAAACGCCGCCAGTAGGAATAAACTATAATGCACATATTTTGTCAAATACAATTAACATGGTGTTATATGCCATGCCAATTGATGCAGAAGTAATAATTTAGGTTTTTTTACTGTTCTTATGATTGTAATTTTGTGAAGCAGCAAATGTTGAATACAAAAACTTTTGTTTATTTTACCTGAATTTTAGAATATCCTAAAACTCACACAAAATAATCATTAAAAACTATTTCGGTCGTAAGAGCTCAGACTCCCATTCCAATGTTTATGATTCAAAAGAAATTCCATATTTGAAGTTTTAAATCTGTATAAAATTAATATAGTAATTATAATTATCACAATGTTAAACTGCAATTTATCGAATTAAAAATTTCAACATTGTCCAACCATACTTCCTTCTTTAAAAATGCACTATTATGGAAAGATTCCCAATATAACATAGAAACATAAAATTTTGAAACTTTTTTTCCTTATGTGACGTTACATAAACAATTATAAATCAAAACAATTCGTACTAGAAAAAAATTTCTGAGTGTAAATTAAACAAAACCAAAATAACAAACCAAACTGTAAAAATGTATTTAGAATAAATAAAAATCATACAACACATTTCAACATTTTTTTTAATCAATTAATAGTTCTTTATGACAGAGTATCTTAATTTATCATTAGATCAACAAATATTTAAGATTGAAATAAAAGCAATACAATTTTACACACAATATAGATTTTAATGTCTTAAATAAATGAAATAAAAAAACATTTTTTTTCATGCATAAATTGTAATAGTATGGCTCTATTTAAAATTTATATCATTAAATTTTAAATAGAGCCATTTAACATATCACATTTTGAGGAAGTTTTCTTTCAACTTGTAAAAACTTTTCCCAAATAGCATCAAATGCATCATAGATAATAATATTTATAAATATTCCAGATCTATCACAATGCATAATAATAACTTAAGTAATATGAATATTACAAAAATTTAGTTATTGTATTAAAATATCAATGTATAATGATTTAAAGACATTTATTTATTATTTTACAATATGAATTTAGTATAAAATTTTAAATCAACAAATTAAAATAAAAATTGTTAATTATATCAAATAAACTTTACAATCTAACACTTGTAGGTACAATAATAATTCAATATGTTCATATTATAATAGCCATGTTGAATGCAACTGATTAAGTATTTTTCATTTTCCATTTAGTATAATAATTATCATATTGTGATAACACACCACTCATGAGTGGTTATATCGCCATTAAATAAAAGCTAAATTTTTAATTTTAAATTGTCGTTACTGTGAAATTATCATCTAAATATGATTATAGTCAGATCATTAGCTTTTTTTCATGTTTATTGATATAAGGATTTCATCTTAATAAATTAACGGTCATATCTGATTTAATTCACATTTTGATATAAAATTTGAGATAATATCACTAGTTTAGAATTGAAAGTAAAATTGAAATTATATGTAAAAAAATTTTTTTTTCATTCTTATTTCCTGTGAGATCTGGTAAATAATTGTATAATGCAATATAAAAAGCATTTGTCACCATAACAATTATAATGCTAAAATACCATCACTTCCTTTGTAATTTTCTAAAAATTATGAAACATAATCCCACATGGATTTTTATATGATTTAATAAAAAACATAATTATAGCTTATAAATTTTTTATTAAACTGAAATGCTCCATCAAAAAATCTAATTAAAATCCCAAAAATATAACTATATTTTTGACTTTCTAATTCAACTCTTACAAACCTGGTATATATTAAAATTACTATTTGTTAAAATTTACTTTTCTACACTGATTGACTCAGGCATAAGAAATTATTTTAAAAACAGTTAAATAAATCTTTTCATTCTCTATATTTCTCAGGTTCAGAACGCCTATAAATGTTTTTAAAGGTAATATTTGGAATTGCATTATATTTTATTTTATGTAATTATATTTAATCATAATCAATTTTTTTATTAATTAAAAATTGTATATAAAATGCACAATTTTTTTTTTTCCAATGACATTAACTTTTTCACCAATGAATATTGAATTATGAAAATACAGGTTTCTACTTGAATAGTTTTCCAATGCATAAAAATTAAAAACAAATCTTATATTTTTATCAGTTAATTTATTGTTTTGCTCAGATAAAAAGTAGCAAAAGAGGGGAAATATTTCATATTCTATAAAATTATAGATCATTAATAAAAGACTGGCAAAAATATATAATTGTCTTCAGGTATAAAAAAAATGTTACAACGATTAAAAATATAAAAATGAATATAAAAAAATGACTCTTTTTTAATACTTTGTAGCGCTTAGTCCTTCATTTAAGATCATTATTTTAGTGGTTTTCCATCTATTCCAATGAATCTTCTCTGTATTTGGAAAAAACAAAAATATCAAAATATATAAATAAAAAATAATAAATGTAAAAGAATATTGAAATTAAAAAACACATTAAGTAGGCTGATAATATTTGAAAAAAATATTTATAAATAAATGATTTATTGAATAGAAATATTTTGATTTCCATGTTTAATTAAAAAGAGCATTCTATATTTACTTAAACAATTTACATAAAACTAAATTATAAATCAATTTACTTCAATGAATAATAAAAAACTTACTGTTAGAAGGATTATACTAATAAATAAATTTTTAAAAAGCCTATGAATTTCAAATTAATTTTATTCTATTCATTAAACAATTTACTGAAACTAAGGAAAAATTAACAAAAACTCTGAAGATACTAAATCATTCTTTGGGAAAGCTGATAATATTCTGATGATATAGTAAGAACAAATCTGACTGATCGTTTTTTTACATGAAATTATTATTCATTTTTATATATTCAATCCTCCCTTTGAGAACCACATTTCATAGCCCAATAATCACAGTTTCCATACATATAAACAGTATATGTGATTTATTTGCAATTTTTTTTATTATGAAGTTTAAAAGAAATTCACTCAAAAGAAAAAAATTTAGTAATGTTCATAAATCTTGTAGGAATCTATCATTCATCTACACCACAAAATAAATTTGTTTACTCAATGTTAGAAAAATAAAATTACCAATATTTTTTTCACTTCTTTTTGTGTCATAATTAATATTAAAAATTAGGTAAAAAATGTATAATTAATAATCATTGATATTATTTAATTTATACAAGCAATTTTACAACAAAAAATTTTACTTTTTCTTTATAGATTTAAAAATTCAGTTTTTATTCCAAAATTTGTATTAAAATTTTTATTTGTAGAATGCTTTCTACCTGAAAGTTTTGCTTAACAAATAAAATTTTTAAAAATCTTATAAATTTGAAAACTTCTTTCTCTTGAAAACTTAGTTTAATAAATATAATTTTAATGTAATAGTTAATGAAATCTAAAATATATAAAATTTAATAATAATCAAATATTTAAAAATATATATTACAATATTTTACACAGAAATTTAAAAAAGAAAAATCACAAATGTCAATGGCATGGTGTCTAAATTATTATTATTTTCCATGTCTTATATTATTATTATTGTAATTGAACTAAATAAAAAAAAAGTAAAAATGCAAAATTTAAAAAAGTTTTACCTACACTTTCTCTTTAGTGACAATAGCCACAATTTGGATGGCAACGGACATTGTTCCACTCACATTTGCAACCACCACTAGTATCTCCTTACCCTGTATACAAATTGCAATGGAATTACTAAATATTCCTGATTCATGGGAATATATTTATGTATCAGCTGAAAACTACTCGGTATTTCAACATAGAATTTATTACATACCGTCGACTACTTAGAAATGCAGGTTTTTAATGTTATCATTATGATAATGAAATTGAAATAAACAATTGTAAAGCTGAAAATAAAATGATAAATTAATATTTTTTTCAATAATTTGTTCTGGAAAATCATATCAACAAGGATTTTTACATAAGTTTGCGTTTTTAAATGGATTGTTGTTGGTGAAAAAGCAGATTTTCAATTAAATTTATATTTAGAAATTAAAGGAAAGGAAATAAATAAAAAAAAAAATATTTAGTAAAATATATTACGTTTCATGAAATGAATATAACTTTGCACATAAGAATAGTAAAATAAAAGGAAGTGTTACCTAAATATTAAATATAATTACAATATCATCAAATGTATTACGCATAAAGAATTTTTTTTTTTAATGGAGATTATTGGAATATTTAGATTGTTTACATCTTATATACAAAAAATATATATTAACAACGTTAGAATTATTTTGTTAAGGCTTCAGTAACAAGGGAGTACTGAAAGCACTATCTTAAATAAGAATGATGAATGACAGCCAACACAAAAAGAAAGAACTTAGAAGATATTTTTTTCATTGTTTTTTAGAGGCCCCTTTAATATAAAGAACTAGTGTAGAAAGAATATGAGATCCAATTTATTTTAGCATTTAATACCAAAAATTCCAATTCTAAAACGAAGAAAATTTAACATTTACCTTGGGTCCCCATCGAGGCCCTTTTGTGACCCAGCACACTTCAGTATGGCACATGGAGCACCTAAGCCAATCGCAGCCAGACTTCTTCATTATAAATATTCGGCATTGGGGACAATTCATTGTATCTCCACTTTTCAGCAAACCCTGGAAAGAATGAAATTGGTCAATAAATGTCACTTAAAATGATTTTAAGTGGCATATTGTTATATATTACCATACAATTGTTTAGTAAATACAATATTCTAGCAATCTTAGAGGATTTTATTTTAACATAATAACATAATATAAAAGTAAGAATTCAATTTTTGAAAATTTTTAGAGTATAAAAAATGTATAATTAGATGTAAAGTATTTTATTTATTTTTACAAAACAAAATATAAAATTCCCAATGTAATAAAGTTGTCTCATTTCTATAAGAAGCCAAAATGTTTTTCAAATTTTTAAACTTAATAAAAAATGTATTAACCATAATTATCATATACCCAAACAAAATGTAAAGAAAATAATTTATAAATATTTTTCTTCTTCAAACAGATAAGCATGTTTCATATAAATATTGTAGTAGCTATATTTGATAGGTTGATTCAAAAAATTTTTAACATTTTTTTTATATTGAATAAAATCTAAGGAAATTATCACGCCTCCCATAAATAAAGGTCAATTGACTGTTGATTAATGAGAGTTTCTTGAAGTGTGATGAACCAAGTAGAATTTTTGAAATTCAAATAACAGATTAGATTTAGATTTTAAATAGGAAAAAAAAAAAGAAAGAAGTTATGCACAGTTTATTACTTGCAATGAAATTTTTTTCTCAAAAGATGTGTAGCACAAATATAATTTACAAAAAACACCTGACATACCTGGAAATATTTTTTCGTCTTTTTGGCTTCTTCACTTTTCATAAATTCATCCTGATATTGCTTACAATTTTTACCTTCATGAATAGCTGCACAAGTAAGGCAATTAGTTTTATCACATACAGGGCAGAGAAAAGTATTGACATCATCTTCAAAGAAGCAAAATCCACGACAGTCAGCTGTCTTGCAATGAAAGCTGTTCTCTGCCTGGCTCTCTGCAAGGGCCAGACTTTTTTGCAAAATATGATCATATATGTCAGGGCTCACCAACTGCAATAATATTTCCTTAAATTTTTATTGCACATTTGTTTACAAATTAAACACTTCATAATGAATGAAAGCATGAACATTAACAAATACAATTCACAAACAATTCTTAGAACATCTAGGAAGTATAATTGCAAAAATTGCTTTTTTAAACAGTTAAATTACTGATTTCAGTTGATAGTTGATAAAATAGTTGATATCAATAAAACATTTTTATGCAAATTCAATTTTTACTATAGTTGAAAATTTACAGTATTGTAAAAAAAAAAGACTTATTTTTAGTCTTATTATTTCATGGTAACACAAATTACTGATAATGTTGATATCAATCTAGATTTAGGCTATGAATAATATGATTACCAGAACTGAAACCACTTGGTAGTAAGTGCACTGGGCTTCTGAATAAAGAGCTGATTACAAAATTCACCAAGTGAACATAATCAAAAGTTAAAATGTTAACACTAGGGATGGGCACGTTAAATATGTAAGCTCGAAAGTCCCTTCATCAGATATGAGAAGGCGGATGAAGGATTCAAACATCCCAGATGTCAGCCTTGGAGATGTTTCTTACAAAATGGATTTATTACAGTGGTCATAGAAAATGCTGATGCGAACATCTTAGATGATATTCCTAGAGATGTTCATTCCAAATAGGTGCATCGTAATGACAAGAAAGATCAATATTGATTTATAAAAGTGGTGCTACTCCTACTCTACAAAATTAAAGACTCCACAAACAACATGCAGAGAGCTTAGAGGGAAAAGTTCTACTTGCAAAATATTAATCTCAGTTTTATTAAAAATTAATAGATTTGAGACAATGTTGCCTGTTTTAGTAAGTGTCAGCATATATTTTACTTTATAAATAATTTTTCAAACAAAATCTGACAAAGACTTTAAAATTAAGCCCTTTTTTCTTAGAATTTTTCCGATTTTCAAAACTTTCATATGTCTAAGATAATTGATATTGATGATAAAGCCATACTGCTGTGAAATACTTGATATCTTTATAAAATTATAGTAAATATTTAAAAATACTATGTAGAATTTTTTTCATGATTTTTAGATACACATCTCATAAAAATATAAGGGATCAGGATAAAAAATTTGGATCTTTCACAAAATTTAATTTATTTGATGTAGACATAAACATGTATGCGACCTTTACATCAGATATATATCCAATGAGGTAAAATTGCCCTTTTTTATAAAGAGATATTGTGAATTGCTTAAGAATTTTTTATACATAATATACATATTTTTTAACATTTAAAATGAACTATATTACACCATTTTTTTTTTTTTTTACTTAATTTTAAAAAATACATTCAGAACATCACATTATTAGGTCTGATTATTTTTAAAAATTCAATTTAACATAAACATAAGGAGCCCAATTTTTTCAGAAAATATTCGATAACATTTATTCAACAAAGATCATATAATATGAACATTTTAAAAGCCAGTGATAACAATCAAGTAGCATTGGTTTTATTATTATTATTTTTTTTTCATTGAATGCTTAATAAAATGATAAGGGGAAAATAATGTAGACTGACAAGATCTTTAACCAAGCAGCAAATAAAAAATTGTGTATTTATAATTTTGTACATTTATTTACAATTTTTAATTAAATTTATAACGATTTCTCAAGATTTACACAATTATTTTTATGAATTTAGAATTTGTTAGGTTATTTTGACTAATTAAGAACAATCAAATTTATATATATATTTTTAAATATTTATAGATTTAAAATTATTATTTTTTTTCTTAATTTAAAATGCACTCACATTTTTGATTTCTCTATCTCGGAGATAACTCTCACACGAGTACACATCATCAAGAAAAGGGCACTTAATTACAGCTTCTTCTGAGTATTCAATTGAACTTGAAAGGCATTCCCTGAAATGGTCATATATAAATAGCTCAAGATGTTAAATAAAAAAATAAATTATTCCATAACTAATTATAACCATTTACAGTTACATATATATATATATAAACTACTAACTAACTACTACTAGTTGTTATAGAACTATAACACACAAAATATTAGCACTAATTAGTAGCAATAAGTAATATATTTTTAATTTTAAGAAGTGCAGAAAGAGAGAGAAAAACCAACAGAAGAATTCAAGTGTTTCTATGATATTCAAAATTAAAAAATAATAAATAAATAAATAGCAGTATTTTAAATTTTTTTTAACATCAGAAATACACACTTGTTAATACAATAAAAATATACTGATAGCATTATCAATAATATAAACAGGAATTGTTTCCTTATTATTTTACTTGCATTTTTTAGTTGTTCTAAAATAATTTATAATTAAAATAAAACTAAATAATTATTTTTATAACAATAAATATACATTTGAAGTTATTTAAATGTATAGGTCCTTTGTTATATATATGCTAATTCCTAAGCCATTTAAAAATACTATAGAAAAATTTGAGTATAATTAAGTAAATTGCAAACTAATTGATCTAAATAAGTGTAAACTAAAAAAAAATATCATTGAAACCCAATTACCTACAACTGAAAGTATTCCTGATTTACTAGAATATATTTTGAGAAAAATTCTTTACAAACACCAGTAATGTATACAGATTAAGGTAATATGTATACACTAAGGCAAAGAATGTAGAGTATCATACTTAAAATGTAATTATGAATAATAAATTATCATAAAGTTAAAATAAATCAAAAATTATAGAAGCAATTTTGAAATAGTATCTCTTTACTACATTCTAAATTAAAAAAGTATACACAATACACAAATCCTTTATCACAAAAATATTTATAATGCAAGAAATATTGTAGAAAACAGAAACATAACCAATTGCTAGAGTACAAGAGTAGTTATTTAAATATCATCTTCAAATGATGATTATAATTCAACACTATAATTTGTATTCCAATATAATACCTGCAAAAACCATGCAAACAATCTTGAAGTATAACCCCTTCATTTGTTTTCACATCTAAGAAACAAATAGGGCATACAAATGGTTTCATATTGAGCACCAAATCAGCATCATCTAGAGCTACAAGAGCATCATAATTGGCTCTCTTTATGTATTCATTCCCCCATGCTTTATAATGCTCACTCTGTTTATAAGAAAACAAATAAAACTAAATAAATCTTTAAAAAATAAAGGAAAAAAACAATGATTTAAAAATATTTCAACAAAAAAGTTCATTAAATTATTATAAAAGCTGTACTTTTAGTTTTTTGTTTTATCTTTGCATTAATTATGCTTTCTAATAAAAATCAGTCAATGCAATTAAATCTAAATCAATTTTGAAGTAAATAATGAAGCATTCATCACAAGAACAAATTCTTATTAGTCATTTTTCATAAATTGTGCTCTTGAAAACAAAATTTATGCAGAAGAATTTTTATCAAAATTTAAGTAGCTGTTAGTTAAAATTATGGTTGTTGTCACTAGTATTATTGTTACTAAATTAAATAGACAAGGAAAGCATCATGTCATTTTTAACAGATTCAAAAAGAGGATCTAGTGTGGCTAGCAAATTAGCTGAGAAAGTTCTTCCAAATACTTAAATAGTCGATTTAAAATAGCTCATTACAAAATCTCCAGAATTTAAGAAAGTTTTAGTAAAGGAATTAATTATAACTATTGAAAGTGCTAGACTAGAAAGAGAAATGAGCGATAAAAGGAAGCATAAAGAGAAAGACTATAACAAGAGCAAAACAATAAGTACAAGAACATGAATTGAAATTAAAGTATAGTCAGGAGAAGATCAGTTAGGATAGGGTAGAAAATTTCTTTCTCGTTACTCTCAGGTGATGAAAGGTGTCGTTTGTAATTCACAATAGAGAGCAGAAGAATAGCTTTTCTTTTTACACCATGCATTAAAAATGTTTAAACTAAATGAGGTGCCAGAAGGTTTTCAAAAGAAAATAATATCATGTTTGAAAGGGTATTATACAACTTAGTTGTTGTAATTGTCAAGAAGTGAGACATGTAAAGAAATTTTGTCCAAAAGAGAACGCAATCTCTCAAGTAACTAAAAATGGAACTGATTCTGAAACTAATGGAGATAAAGATCATAATCATGATTGAAATAAATAATAAAAGCTTTGATTGGGAATTCCAGTAGGTGAAGCAGATGGTAAACTCCTTTGGATTAGGATTAGGAAACCATAAGTTTTCCAGGAATCATCGATAGTGGTGCAGAGATTAAAGAAGTCAGTGATATCATAAATTGTTACAATCAGGTAGTAGTAGTAGAAAGACATTTTTAAGACCTTCCATTGGACCTACTATAAATACAAAGTTTGCTAATATTCCACTTAGTCTTTGGAGAGATAAGGAAGATGATAGGCCTTTTGTCCTGGTGAGACAGTCCAGGTGTCGAAGCAGGAAGATAGTTTCTACGTGCGGGGCAACGTCCAGCAATAGAAACTGGAGGAAAGGTATGGAAGTACAGTAACTGATGACTCCCACCCCATTGAGGGACATTCTTGGCACCCCAGTGGCTATGGGATTGCTAACATCCGAATGGCAAAGATCGGGCCAGAAGAAGGGGTCGGTACAAAGTAGACATGGACGGATTGTGCTAGGAAAAAGTTGAGCATTGTAGATAGCAGATGTTCAGTTCTAAATATTTAACTGTAAATATGGATAATCATAAACATATTTTAATACTTCAATTTCATTAAGGAAATGGCACAAATACTATTTACCTTTGTAATATACATGGAAAAAAAACCATTCAATTGATTGCTACACAAAAAAAAAAAAAAAAAAAAAAAAAATATCAGGACTATAATTAAGACCTGAAATTGGATTGATAACTTGTAGGAAAGGAGAATCAAGGGCAGTAAAGAGTTGAAATAGTGAAAAAGCAACAGAAAAGATAAGTATCTGAAGATAAAATTATTCAAAAAGATATTTAAAAGCGATATGTAATAAAAGAAATAAAATTAATTTATCAAATATTCTGTCTCAAAAAAAAAAAAAAAAAAAAAAAAAAAATGAAGAAAGAAAGAAAACGAAACCTGTAAAAACTCTTCAGCCTCTTCACAGGACTCACAATCATGTTCCAATTGCTCTTCGTATTGCTGGCAAGTCTTTCCTTCATGAATAACTTTGCAAGTCAGGCAGTTAGTCCTCTTGCATGCTGGACAGTGAAAAATCTCATCATTGTTCTCAAAAAGGTAAACACCAGGACAGTCAGGAGTCCTGCAGTGAAATGTCTATAGAGTAAAGAAAAAAAATATCTTTGTTGTAATCATGACCTGAAATAAGATTGTAAAAGTGGAATAGATAGCCAAGGGCAATAAAGAATTGAAACAAGAAAAAAAAGGCAAGAAAAGAAGAGAAATATCTGAGAAAAATATTCAAAAGAAATTCACAAGTAATATGTAATAAAATGAATTTTATCAAACACTATCTATCAAAAAAAAAAAAAAAAAACCTGTAGAAAAACAGGTATTCTCATAGGAATCATCTTTCAGCTGCTCTCCATACTGCTTGCAGGTCAATCCCTCATGAATTGCTTTGCAAGTCAGACAGTTAATCCTCTTGCATGCTGAACAGAGAAAAAATCTCGACATTGTTCTCAAAAAGATAAAGACCAGGACAGTCAGAAGTACTGCAGTGAAATGTCTACAGCATAAGGAAAAATATATTGATTGTAATCATGACCTAAAATAAGACTGTAAAAGTGGAATAGATAGCCAAGAGTGGTAAAGAGTTGAAGCAATAAAAGGCAAGAAAAAAGAAGAGAAATATCTGAGAAAAATATTCAAAAGAAATTCACAAGTAATATGTAGTAAAAGAAATAAAATGAATTTTATCAAACACTATCTCTCTCCCACAAAAAAAAAAAAAAAAAAAAAATTAACCTGTAAAAAATCATAGGCATCCTCATAAGAATCATCATCATCTTCCAGCTGCTCTTCATACTGCTTGCAGGACAATCCCTCATGAATTGCTTTGCAAGTCAGACAGTTAATCCGCTTGCATGCTGGACAGAAAAAAGTCTGGACGTTGTTCTCAAAGAAGCACCAACCAGGACAGTCAAGAGTCCTGCAGTGGAAACTGTTTGATGCTTGGCTTTCTGCAATAGAAAGACTATTTTGCAAGAGATGCTCATACTCTTGACCGCTTACCAGCTATAACATGAAAAAAACTGTCATTATACAAAAATGAAGATAAATGAAATATAAAGTTTACAAAACAAAAAAGCATCATCTAAGAAAATTTCTATCAAAAATTGAAACATTTTATATTAATTTAGAATGATTTTGCAAGTTAAAAATAATTTTTAGTTGGCATTTAAGTTAGTTAAAAAAAAATTTAAGTTTAGTCAGAATTTTTAGGCAATTTTTATAAAAAAATACTTAAAATGTATATATACATACAGGATATAACACTTCAATGCAATGACATGAAATTTTCTCATTAAATTGTACATAGACTATAATTATTTAACAGCTTTTATTATCATTATATTTAAAATACTCACCAATATGGTGACGACAAATTTAAATAATAAGCACTATTTTAATACGGTAACACCATTTTTTTTAATTGATAAGAGAATATATATAAAGAAATCAATACATAAACACAAAATCTAAGGTGAAAAAACAAGGGTGAATTAGAAATATGATCATTTTGCAAAACAAAAGTCACTACCGGTATTTACTACACAAATTATATAATAAAGCCAACATAACATTCACAATACAAAATCTTGGAGGCGACTCACATTCAGACATCTGAACAAAAAAGAAAAGTAAGAAATTGTTCAAGATCTGAAGTGCACATAAAATGCACCAACAAAGCAGAAAATCAATTAATAAACATAAAAATCCGAATGTTGAACAACAAAAACTGCATTGGCAGATCAAAAAAGACAAAAATTTCTACAAAATATACTATGACAAGATGTTGTCCAGGAAAACCTCAAAACATGCAAAAAATTAGAAATAATCAAGGAAATTAATTATAACATCCTAAGGACAGTTTTATCAAGGAATCCATACTCTGAAATGTTATAAACGTTTACCATTTTTTAAATTCTCTAGATAACATCTTTTCACATCTGCCATTATATATTTTGAATAAATTTTTGTGTACTTTTTTTTATATATCAGCGGAGTAATTTTTTGCTGTTCAACCTTTCAATATATGTAAATTCTAGCACATATTACCTGGCGTTGTGTGGCTTCAGAAAATAAATATTTTTAAGCAAAATTTTAGGTAATTTCAATTCAGCCATTAGTGTTTTTATTTAATTTAAGTAAGCCTGTCTATGAACAGTAACATACAACAATGTAAAAGACAACATCAAATGTAAAAAAAAAAAAAAAAAAAATTACCAACCACCAAAGTTGCCAAATTGACATAAAACCTAATTGAGTAATTTCTTTTATGAATATTGATCGAACTTCGAATTTTTTTCCAATTGATATATACTTTTTATTAGAAGTATCTCCAACAATTTTGATGAAATTTGGATGCAAATTGTGGCCTTGCATTAGTAGATATATACACACAAACTTTGAGAATAGTTCAAGTAAAAATATGTATTACAAAAAAAATACTATAAAATATCAGGTGTAAAAATATGATTCCATGTTTTTTGGATTAATAAAAGAGGTTTGTTCCTGTATATAATGACATACAAATTTAACCAAAGTTAAATTCAAACAAAAAGTTCCCTTATGAAGTTAGAACCGTCCCCCATCTTTTTTTAGTCAATGGGTAACATTTCCCAGATCCCAGAACCAGTAGTTTTTAACTGGTTGAGCAACATATGGTCTGGCATATTCATTGTTGTGTCTATTCTCCCATTCTGGTTGTTCATGCACTATAACTCGCTTTAAATCCATTAATTGTCATTGGTAGACAATGCCAGTAATTGTTTTCAAAGTTCATAATAGATCACATACCTTTTTGATTCCAACCAAATACAGAGCATAATCATTATATAATGAATATTTTGCCTTGGCAACGATGGATATGCTTCACCCAAAATATGAATATGGAGAACAGGACAGCTAATTAAAAAAGTAGCATTCATCCTTACACTAGATATTAATATCTATTTCACGTAATGACAGCCAAAGGCGTTCTAGGATTATTTTAATTGCAATTGTTATGTGTGATTTACAATATAATTTCAAATAATATAAATTATTTTAAGTTCCAAACATTTGGGATTTCAATAATAAAAAAATTCTCTAAATATCTATTTGTAATATAGAAAGTTTACAAAAGAAATTGAAATGATACAGTTAAATATGATATTTGCACATAAATTATATAAAAAAATTTAATGTTAGTTAAAAATCGATTAAAATATCAATTTAATAATATATATATATATAAAACTAACACTTTTAATTTCTCTTTCTCGAAGATGATTCTCACAGGAATACAGATGAACTTTAAAGGGCACTTGACAATAATAGAGTCAGAATTTCTGATTTCTATTATAAGACATTTCCTGCAATGAAAATATGCAACATTAATTATAAATAATTGATATAAAATATTTATGGCATAATATGCTTAATACATAATAACAGTAAATAAAAGTTAATAAATTTTTAATATATACTTAGAAATATAATTTTAGAAACTATAAATCAAATAATAACAAAATTAAAGCCCAGAAATTGGGTATAAATTTATCTTTGGAGAGACAAAAAGAATTTTTAAAATAAATTATTGAAATATTATGAAAATAAAAATTATTGAAATACAAATTAAAATATTGTTTAAATAAATACATACTCGACTATTTTTTGTATACAAATTTTGCAAGCTATTAAAATCATTTATATATTTGTGTAATGATACAATTCTTTAAATTGTGATTGTTTGATTTTGTTATATAAAAATATATACCCTTATTCCCTGACTATAATCCATATATTTTTTTAATAAAATATTCAAATCAAGTCATGTTTTTATACCCATGGCAGAAAACTAATACATTTCGTTTATTATTTTAAAATGAACATTAACATCTAAATGAGTGATATCATCTCCTTTTCTTGACAGTTTTAATGCTCAAAGACAACTTTCACTATAAACAACTAACCTTTCTAATTGCCTTAATTTATCCACACAAAAATTTTCAAAGAGCGATAATACACCAAAAGAATTATGAAAAACTAAGAGTGGTCACTCCCATGGGTTAGCTACTAGAAGTGTTAGCATCTATGTGATTTTCATTGTTAAAAAATTTCCATTGCAGCCTCTGCCTTCTATTAGTAGTTTATCGAATTGACCATTTGGATATAAAACTATGAAGCATTAGTAGCGAAGGCCTTTTTTTACAAATCTGTATATAATAAACCTTCAAATATTTATAGGTTTTTAAATGCACCCCCAAATGTCAAAATGTTATAGAACCACTGTTCTAGAGACATGAAAAGCTTTATCAGTATCACAACTAATTGCTAATTTACAAAGCATTTTTAATTCATATCTTTACCTTTATTCCAAGCCTTTTACATTCACTAGAATAAACTGATGTATTTGTTATGTTTATGTTACAATTATTAGAAAATGATTACATTATGTTTAGAATATTTTTTTTTCCCTAAGACTTCCATCTAAAACATTTTTGATAGCAGTTTTATAGAACTGATTTCTATGAAACTTCTGAAAAAAAAAGTCCAAATATTATATGCAAATTGCTTTGCATCTCAGAAATTCTAACGTTTTTAAAGCCTAAGTCATGAATTATAGGTAGAAAATTATAGTATATATACACTCAAGAGCCAAAACATTATGACCACCTGTCAATAACGAGTTGGCCCACATTTGGCGCAACACAGCTTCAACCCGCCTTGGCATGGATGCCACAAGTCCTTGGTAGATGGCCGGAGACAGATTGTACCAGATGTTTAGCAACTGTCACGCAAATTCGAGATATTGCAATGGTGGTCTTTGAACTCTGGGCTGCCGTCAACGTGTTCTACCGGATTGCGATCCGGTGAGTTAGCGGCCAGGACATTAACCGGAATTCAGCATCTTGTTCCTGGAACCACTCCAACACAATTTTAGCCTTGTGACAAGGGGCGTTGTCCTGCTGGAACATTCCATTTCCAGCTGGAAAAACAGAGGCCATGTAAGGGTGCAACTGGTCCGCAATGATGTTCAGATACCCTGTAGCATTCATGGTCTGCTCCACCACAACCACGGGTCCCAGAGACGCCCAAGAGAACGTCCCCCAAAGCATAATACCGCCACCACCGGTCTGTATGACCTACTGTACATTGAGGGAGCAACTGTTCGCCTGGAAGACGGCGTATCCTGACACGACCATCGGCGTGATGGATGACAAACCGTAATTCATCTGACCAGGCAACTTTCTCCCACTGATCCATGGACCAGTCACGATGTTCCTGGGCCCAGCGCAGACGCAGTTGGCGATGACGCTTGGTCAGCAAAGGCACACGAGTGGAACGTTTGCTGCGTAGCCCCATATCCAACAGTGTCCGCTGAACAGTGTGCTCCGATACTATTCTACTTGGCCCTGCATTGTATTGGGCTGTCAGCTGAACCACTGTCTGGCTCCGGTTTTGCTTCACCATGCGAGACAGTCTCCGACGACCTTTTACTTTGATAGCGTGTGGACGTCCAACACCATGTCGTCTACTGCTGGTTTCACAGTCATTCATCCACTTTGCATAAGTACTAACAACTGCTGATCGCGAACAACCCCCCGAGTCGTGCAGTTTCGGAAATACTTGTTCCGAGCTATTACAATCTGCCCTCTATCAAAGTCGCTTAGATCCGCAGCCTTGCCATCACACACAGAAGTAAGTGAAAGAATGATTCTTCAGCAGCAGTTAAATACCACTTCCACCTGATCACGTGCCTTCCACGTCATCTAGGCGAGTTCATTGCAAAATGTAGGGGTGGTCATAATGTTTTGGCTCTTGAGTGTGTATATATATATTCCAAATTTATACAGCTGTTGAGAAAGTTCTAATCAATTTATTAAAAAAAAGTAATAATGTACCTGCAAAAATTATGCAAGCAATCTTGGAGTAAAATTCCTTCACCAATTTCAACATTTGAGAAACAAATATGGCAAATAAATGGTTCTGAGTTATTTACCAAATCTGCATCCCCTATAGCCATAAGTTCATAATAAGTAGCTTTTTTTGTTGAATTTTTTTTTATTCTGTTTTGCTTATCTTTATGTGATTTCTTACTTGAGATGATTTTCTGCAATGTTTTGTTTCTACAATAAGATTTATCTGAAATATATTTTTAATTCTGAAATAAAGTACAGGAATACTATAATATTTTATAACACTTAAATTATTTTCTTATATAAATGCATATCAAAAATTATAGAGACATTTCTCTTCAATTAAATGTGCTATTTTTCAAATGAGCTCATTTAAAAATATAAAAATTTTTATAGATAATAAACTTTAAAATTATTTATTATAAAACATAAATTTTCAAGTTGATAAACTTATAAAAATTGCTATATTTAAAATTTATAAATAAATTTGCTTAAAGGTGTCATTTGAACAAAAAGTTGCCTTTTTATAACATTCTTAAAAGAGTCACTAGAAAAATACATAAGTCTTTACAGATATTTCTTATTGACTAAAACATTATGACAAATTGCCAATTTATGTTTTCAAGCAGCTAGCTTGACAGCTGAATTACGGTTAATTATCCTCCACTTGTCATAAGAAAAACTCTTGACCATTTAAATAGTGGGAACCTTAATAAAGAAGTATAATAATAAAGGAGCACTGTTTGACGTGCAAAAATCAAAACAAATGATGCAAATTTTAATAGAAAAAAATACCAATATCAATATAAATGCAAATTAATTTCTGAAACTTAATCAAATATTTTGTCTCAGAAAATTATTTAAAAAAATTATAATGGGTAAATGCAAATAAAAAATTCTTTGCACAGAGTATTACCATTCATTGCTTGCAGTTATTGATACAGAATTTGGACTATATTGAATATCAAAGTTAAAATTAGAAATAAACTTACTAGATGTAATACTGTTAGAAATTAAATTTCCCATACAAGTAGTAAACATTCCTATAATCATAAAGAGAATGGCACTGACTCCTAATTTGAATGGAACATACCTATAATTAGTAGAAAAATATTAAGCATACACACGTATATACACACACACCACACACACACACATATATATATATATATATACACACACACACATATACACAAACGCACACACACACACACACATATATATATGACAACAAAAAATCAAATAAAGAAAACTGACTAAAAACATGATATACAGTATCAATTATATGAGAAACAATAAAAGCATGCTAAACATGGTTTTAAAAGGAATAAGGATCTTAAGGATATTATAATAAATGTTATTTTCTACCAATTGTCATTCTAAACTTTAACATTTATTGTTTTTAGATAGGACAAACTTAATGGCACAAATTCATTTATAATGATATATTTAAAAGTATTTCATATTTTAAGCATCTCCCTTTTAGTTCTGCATTTTTACTTTTACAGAATTTAGCCATCTCTATATAATTTTTAAAAGTAAACAATTTTTAAAAGAAATTAGTTACAAAACAACATACTTGGATTGAAAAGATCCTAATATTTCAAAACAATTCTGTTCAATTACTGCATATAAGAATGGGAAAGATAAAGAGAATATAAGTTGAATATAATGTACCTGAAAAAAAATTTGCAAATTAACAAAAATTCGTAATAATATATATTATTTTTTAACAATAATTCAAATAGTTTCAAATTATAATAACAAAAGTTATATAATCAATAATGATTCAAATCATTCATGAAACAAAAAAAAAAAGCTTTTTAAAAACTTAAAATATACAATATGGTATAAAATTTTAAAAAATCAGTAATTTTGTAAAAAGAATATAAAATAATGATACAGAGAATTTTAAAATTTATATATATATTCAACATTATTAACATTTATTATATTATTATTAATTTAATGATTTACTTTGTAATAGCTAATAAGTAGCCGGATGAAATATATCAATCCTAAGGCCAACAACACGACCTATGAATAAAAAGATTTTAAAACATTATAATAGAAAATTTTAAAACTTATACATTCATAATAAGATATAATTGTTTAAAAAAATCTTTTTTTTTAAATTTATAAAATTAAATTACAAAACTTTATCTATGAGTTACATGAAAAAAAGTTTAATGTATAAAAAAAAAAAAACCTTTGTTTTAAAGTATCCGTTCACTTTGTAGTGCAACAAAAAGGTACAACAACAACAAAATATTAATAAAAAGGAAAATTTAAAAGAAAGATACATATAAAAATTTTATATTACAAAAGAACATGTTGACTTAATAATAATAATTACAATTAAAAACCACACAATTCAAGTGTGACAGCATCACAGGATTTTGAAAATAACAGTAATAATATCTTTATATTATACATAACATATAATTAAAATAAAAATTATGATCACGCTTATATTATTGTTATATTTACAATTCTCAACAATATTTCGATTAACTCCATCTTCACTAAAGTTTATGCCTTTCAATAATATAAAGAAGAAGTATCATCTTGCAGTAATGAAACTATACTTAGATATTCTGAGATTCATAACAGCTAATGCTGAAAGAATATCACAGAATTCTATGCGTATCAACCCTTTACAAATAGATAAATATATGCTAACTAGAAATATATCAATAGCGAAATAGAAAGATATATGATAGAAATAACGAATAGGAAGATATATGCGAAACCAAAACAAATGGATACGAATGGTCATATTTCGTCATAGTCACACGGTACAGCATGATAAGCCTCGCAAATTTTACCGCGAAAGAACTGACCAATCAACGAGCTAGAAATCCTTGGTGTGTCATAATCGAAACCGAAACTAAAACCACTTATTCAAAAGAAAATAATTACTTCATTTCTCTTCAACAAAGAAGCTACTGCCTACACATTCCTCGACGTTGTCTGAGAGATGGTGCGAGGACAGCTTATCACAAGAGGAATCCATTTCATGTAGGCAGTGTGTCATTCTGTTTGTCATGTTGATACTCTTAGATATTTCGTTAATGAGTTTTTATTTGGTTTCAATTTTTCGATGGATTTTTACGGCTAGTAATTAGTAATCTAGCTGCGATTGCTACTAGCAATTGGAGTGTGAAATAATGTATTGCCCGTTACTGGGACATTTGTACTAAGCAAGGGACTAAGAAAAAAATGGATGGGTGATATAAAAGTTGACAGTGTTGATTTAGTAGTGTTTCTTAGAAGAACTGTGAAAATTTTTCTAAAATGTAAATTGTGGCGGTATTGTAAAGGTTGCGTAGTGTTATTAAAATCCAGACGGCAAAATAAAAGACGATAATCAATTTTCACATTTACATCTTTATTCCATTTCTTCTAAAGCCAACTACGTAATATCAACTACGTTCTGTTTTCATTCTAGCGGGAAATTCCCTTTTTAACAGTGAAAGTAGAAGTCGTTCAATGTGTATTCCATTTTTCATCAATAGGTGTCGCTACATCAAATAACAGTATTTGCCAGAAGGATTATAATAGCGATTGCGAGACTTACTTCGATGAGAAGAAGAGTATCGACCTCTATGTCTTGATTGGGAACGAGTTCCTTGTGACACTCAGTTTTGTAAGTTTATTATCCAAAGATGCAATTTGTTGTTGTAACGCAGTTATGGCATCTGATCCTGATGAAACATCATTGCTTAAGCAGTAAAAAGTTCTTGTTTTGGTTGCATTTCAAGAATACGATCCGCCATTAATGCCAGTTTTCAATTCCTTCATCACTAACTAGTAAAATATTCTGCACGGAATCAGGCATTTTTGTAGAAATAACGTTGTTAGCACTTTGTCAGTAATTCCATCAGTAGCCAGGTTTCTCATTTTTTGTAAAAGTTGACTGGGTTTAAGATCGCCCAAGTCAAGTCCTGTAAGTAGTCTCTGAAGGCGCTTATTTTCGCTTTCTTTAAAAGTATTCAGCAAACGTTCTTTTTTTGCAGCTGTATATTTTGTTCTATTATCATCACTTATAATGTCCCACAAACTTTCAACAAATTTCGGTTCTAATTGCGAAACTAAGTAATTGAATTTTGTATCCTCGGCTGTTATTCCACAAATTGAAAATTGTGCTTCAACTTGAAAGAACCATATTTCTGGTTTTTCTGCCCAAAAAGGAGGTATTTTGACACTTACCCGCGCTACTTTTTATCTTTTTCGCCGATCCATTTGTTTCAGTCATTTTGTAAATAAATCACAGTTTGCAAACAATTCACGGGTCACCAAGTATGTGGCGGTATTGTAAAGGTTGCGTAGTGTTATTAAAATCCAGACGGCAAAATAAAAGACGATAATCAATTTTCACATTTACATCTTTATTCCATTTCTTCTAAAGCCAACTACGTAATATCAACTACGTTCTGTTTTCATTCTAGCGGGGAAATTCCTTTTTAACAGTGAAAGTAGAAGTCGTTCAATGTGTATTCCATTTTCCATCAATAGGTGTCGCTACAAAATATTTCTTAGAAAAACTGTGGAAAATTTCTAAAATATAGAGGGTTTGGGAAATGGTAAGTTCTTAAAAATAATAACAATATAAAAATATTTTGCTCAAAATTACAAATTTAAAAGTAATAATCTTTGCAAGGGCACCATTAGTGACTAGAGTATTCTGCTATGCGTTTCGAGCGGGTTGTTTAAAAAACAATGTTGTTGTTATCGAATTAACTCTAAAACGCTAATTAATAATGTCTTTTAATGATGATGATGTTGGAATTTGTCTTTGAAATGGGATTCTTGCCGGTTGTCAAAAATTAGATTGATTTATTAGGAATTAATTGATTTATAGGTAATTTTGCAGATTAATACTGGTTTAAATGGGTTTTTTTAATGTATATTTGTGAATTAAACAGTGATTTTTTTTTACTGTTAGTGATATAATATATGTACGTATATTACTACTGGTAATGTAAATATAATGCTTAATCGTGTGATTGTAACCAAATGGTCCAAAACTTGTTTAAAAGAAATTGAAATGACTAATAAAAAAAAAAAAAAACTTTAAATTAACAAAGTATTTTTACTGCAATATTTTTATTTATTTGGTAAAACCGTTAGTTGAATACGTTGCAGGTTCGATTCTGTTCTTTTAGTCATCATTTCTAACCCCAGCAACTTTCTGTTTGCGGTCTTTTCCTTTTATTTTATTAATCTTTCCTAAATATTTAGAAAATAAAAAATATATAATCTGCTTTTAACTTCAATTTTATTTTTTATGTAATTCTAATTTTAATTCCACAATGATTTTTTTTTTTGTTTAACTATTCTTATAATTCCATTTTTCTTATTTCTTTAATTTACATTTATATCCCATGTGGGCATCTAATGGAAATGAAATTGCTGATCTGCTCGCTAGGGAAGGTTGCGAACTTCCCAAAGCTTCTTCCAATCTGTTAGCTTCGGAGCTTCATTCCATGACTTTAGCCAGAGTGAGTACAGCTTGGAGGTAGCCACCAATTCATGCATGGTACACCGCTAAATATCCTGGTATGTCCTTGCAGTGCTCCTGTCCTAGATCTGCTCAAACGGCTTTAGCTAGACTAAGGACTGGCCACACTAAGAGTTTGACCTTCAACGGATACGAGTCATTGTTCGGCCATTGCGTCTCCCTCTCATTTCATCGATTGAATTGGTACCTCTGTGAGGCAACTGTTGAATGAGGGAAGGACCGTTTTTTATTACGATCTATTGCTGCAGCATGATCTACCGTACTTGGTTTAGGATTCTAAACCAAGGGGATAAGCAACAAACATTTATTTTAAGACTAGTACATTTTCACTGTACCTATATTGTTGTTTCATTGTTTCTTAATTCATTCTTTTTACCTGCCATGGACACTATCTCGCAAGATAGGAGTTTAAGGCCCCTACGGGACCAAGGTACTTCGATATGCTGCAAAGACTAGCCCAATTCCAACCCCTCCCCCCCTTCCTTTGCCGCTCAATAGTTTATACCGGCAAAAAAAAAAAGCGCTTCTCCAAACAATAGTAAATTATTTGCTGCTACTAGTTATACACTATGTGGAAGAAAGTGACAGGACTCGACACTATAACGACATAAACCCATATTTATTAAAATTAATAGGAGGTAGGGCCTCCTTGGCTGCGATCACAGCTGCAACCCTTCTGGGCATGCTTTCCACTAAATTAGCCATGGTGGCAAGATGAATTTCCTTCCAAATGTTTAACAGGAAGTTCCATAGTTCAGGCTTGCTTTCAAGTTGCTAGTTCAGGCCTCAACCGACGGTCCAATTCGTCCCTGAGATATTCAATTGGGTTAAGATCAGGGCTCTGCGCCGGCCACTCCATGCGTTTAACGTTATTGTTCACATACCAATCAAGAGTCCTCCTTGCAACATGGCATGTTGCGTTGTCGTCTTGATACCAGCAATCATCCATACCGTACGTTGCCCACAAAGTAGGAAGGACATGATTGTCGAGGATATCACAGTATCTATCGGCATTCATCGCACCATTAACCTTCACCAGTGGGCCAGCCCCATACCAGGAGAAAAAGGCTCATACCATCAATCCTCCTCCACCAAACTTTACAGTTGGGACGACACACTCGGGCAAAAAAAGTGTTCTCCTGGTAAACGCCATACCCAAACACGTCCATCGGAACGGAAAAGGGTAAATCATGACTCGTCACCCAAAGGACGCGTTTCCAGTCATCCAGAGTCCAAGTACGGTGGTCTTTGGCCCATCGAAGGCGCGCTTTCTTGTTGGTTTTCGTAATCAAAGGCTTATGGGCCGCCGAACGTCCAGTGTAACCTAACTTATGGGCCTCGATACGAAGAGTCTTGGTCGAAACGGCCACACCTGTGGCTTGTCTAAACTCATTAGCGATGGATGTTTGACGGTTACTTCGAATCTCCCTGCCGAGCACCCACCGGTCCCTGCTGGTGAGAACTGTAGGTCGTCCACTACGGGGTTTGTTCTGACAGTGTCCCTCAGTCTTGTAGCGACACACAACACGTGCTACAGTTGATTTTGAGCAGTTACGGAGACGGGATATCTCCCAATTGACACCTTGGCAAGATGCAATCCAACCAACACACCTTTCTCGAACTCAGACAACTCTTCCCGTGGCGGCATCTTGACAAAAAAACAACTCTAGTCGACTCCACAGAGTATTTATAGGATATGGCTGACACGTGATACCTATTATTGCGCATGTGTCAGCTGTATTGTCGACTTTTCTACTTTTCGAGGGGTGTCCGTCACTTTCTTCCAGATAGTGTATATTGAATGAATCCAAAAATATTTTATTGAGCACAGCTAAATGTTATTTATATGATGATTCAAGAAATTCATACGAAGTAAAAAACGAGACATAGACCCTTGTTGTAAGACGTTCTATGACGAGAGAATGTGCTGAAAGACATCATTAAAAAAAAGAAAAACAAATATAGTGGTTTCGGGATTAAATGATGCGTTTTTAAATATTAAAATACAAGTTACTGCCAAATTAAAAAAATAAGTCAAATGACAGTGAAAGAGAGTTGGCGTTTTTAATTGTTCCCGAATTACTAATATAACTCCTAGTAAAATATTAAAAGTTCATATGTATGATTTGAATAATATTGAATTAGCGGATCAACAATTTAATATTCCATGTAGAATAGACATTTTATTCGGCTCAGAGTTTGGTATAGCCTTTTGAGACCAGGATGAATGTATCCCCTTGAGCCTAGTTTAGTTTTACAAAATTTGTGCTTCGGATACCTTATTTCCAGGAGTGTTCCTACAGATTTAAATGAAAATATTCATGGTGGATTAATTAAAGATAATTATGAGTAGTCAGATAACGCTGTTAAATCTTTCTGGGAATTAGAAAATTTACAAACAGTCATTTTTCCCATTAATGAAACCCTGATATGTGAAGAGCATTATAAGAATAATTTTTATAGAGATAAAGAATGGAAATTCGTGGTTAAAATGCCCCTTAAAAAAAAAAGAACCTAAGTATTTGGAAAATCCAGAGATATTACTTTAAAAGGTTAGATTTCTTATGGGGACGATTAATAAAAGATACTGACTATTTATTGTTGCACATGAAGTTGCAACATGTTGTTCATGTACATGAAGATTTTTTATGTGAATATGAAGAAAAGGGTCACATGAATGAAATTGAAGAAAATGAGGGTATTTATTATATACCTCACTTGTACTTTCATCCCACGTTAAGTATGATAGGTAGTGTTGGATCGCATGGAGTAAGAGTTTTATCACTGCCTATTTCCAATTTCAGTTTGATAAAAGTGGCTTCACATTGAGCTGTCCATCGGAATTTTGAATTGTCGAAGAAGATAACTAGTTGATGAAGTATTCGGCAGGAAATGAGAGTAGCACGAAAGAATTCCAAAGAATCTGCGTATTCCTTCTGCATTGGTAAGGAGAGGCATTATTGCTCTGACTTTTTGATATTTTGTCGAATTTTACAAGATGTCTATTCTCTTTTTTTTTTTAGCATTTATTCTTGTTCAAACGAAGATCGCACTTTTTCAAACTTTGGAGGCATAGTTCTCTTGACATTTGGTTTTTGTCATTCCATGTACTATAATGTCGTCGAAGTAAGATAGAAGTCCTTGATGAACTTGGTCTAGAACAGTGGTCGCCAACCTTTTTGAGTCGGAAGAGCCAAAATTACAATTTACAAAATTTCAAAGTTTTTAAAGAGCCACAACATTTTTTTTTTTGCCAACAATAAATAGTACTTGCATAAATAAAGTTTTTGATAAAAAAATATATCTATTTATTCATAAGAAAAAAAAATATCTATTTATTCATAAGTAGTGTTTTTCACAACAAATTAGATATTATATAACAGGTGGGCTGAAAAGTTCATAGGCTTACACATAGATAGCTCTACTAGTATTAAATCCATATGATTTTTAATTAACCCTAACCTTCAAAAGACACGTGTATAAATTTGACAGCTGTTGCACTATTAGTATGTCAGTTATAGCATTTTTAGTGTTCATCACGTGCAGTCCACTCGACTGACTGTCGATTTGTCTCCGGTGTGAAATGATGAGGCCATGTTTCATCCATTGTCACATATCACCGCAAAAATTCGGGTTTATTACGATTGAACAGCTCCAAACACTGCTTAGAATCATCAATTCGTTGTTGTTTTTGGTCGATTGTGAGCTCGTGCGGCACCCACTTTGAACAGAGCTTTCGCACATCCAAATATTCATTCCCGTTATGTCCAACACGTTCCTTTGATATCTTTAGGGCCTCAGCTATCTCAATCAACTTCACTTTACGGTTATCAGAAATTATTTTCGGGACTTTTTGATGTTTTCGTCGGTAACAGCCTCTTTGGGGCGTCCACTGCATACATCGTCCTCGGTGCTCACTTCTCTACGGTTGATTTTCCCGGTGCAAAGTCCGAATAATGTTTATAAGGCAAGCCTTGGCTTCAATAGTATTTTTTTTTTTTGGCCGAAAAGCAATGCTTTATTAACACACGAAATTCCTTTTTATCCATTTTTTCAAACTAACAAAAGTTGCTTCACTAAAAATGCTATAACTCACATACTAATAGTGCAACAGCTGTAAAATTTATACACGTGTCTTTTGAAAGTTAGAGCTAATTAAAAATTATATGACTTTAATACTAGTAACGCCATCTATGTGTCAGCCTACGAACTTTTCAGCCCACCTGTTATATGGCATTATTAGATAATTACTTATTATTTAAGTAAAAAATTAAAACAGTTATACATTTACTTACAACACTAACTTGTATTTCAATAACAAACAATTGAGCAAAACAAATTCAATGGGAGCGTTGGCTTTGCATGGTTTTAGAAAGTTTGAATAAATTTGGCTCATAACTTGCTGTTTTAAGTTTCAAACACGACTCTAAATTTTCATTTGTTAGTTGGCTTCTTACTTTACTTTTAATTATATTCATGCAAGAGAACGCTTGTTCGCACGAATATGTCGATCCGAAGATAGTCAGCAGTCCAAATGCCAACTTCTTCACCTCACTGTAGCAATCTGGAAGACTATTCTATGCGTCGAATCTAAGTGCCTCAACTCGCGGCATTTCTTTTAAAGCTGTCCACTTTTGTTGCGTTACGTACATGCATTTCTGGACCTCCAACTCTTCCAACTTGATTTTCAACTCTGTAAATTTTCCACTCCACAAAGCTTTACTTTTTAAATCGATCAATTGCATTTCTTGAGATCCATTATCAATTCCAAATGGCTCAATGTGGATTTCGTTACTATTTGTGTTGAGAGGATTTATTACGAATGCTAGAGTGGTTTGTTGGTTTTGAATTGCCCAAATCTGTCGGCAAATTCGACTTTAATTTTTTTATAACTGTACTGAAGTACCTCGTGTCAATAGTTGCACTGGTTTTATCGCGATATTGCTTTAGAAATTGAAAATGAAGTAATTTACCGCTCTGAATATCTTCTGCAAAAAGAATTAATTTTTCTTCAAAACAAACCAATTCATCTACCAAAATATAGGCTGGGTTTCCTTTCCTTGCAGTTTTAGATTCAGCTAATTTAATTTCGCTGTGATATCCCCCATAAAGTAAAATTTTTGCAACTATTTGTCGTTCTCTAATTCAGGGTGATTAATGCTTTTTCATTTAGGAATGTATTTATTTCATTCAACCACAAAGCAAAACGTTTTAACACCTTACCTTTGGAAAGTCGTCGCACTTTATTGTGAAGAAGGAGGTAGGAATACTGAGTCTCCATTTCGTTTAAGAATTCTTTTAAACTGACACTGGTAGAGTGCTTTTGACAAGATGCTGTTAACAATCTTGATTACCAAATTCATGACCTCACCTATTTCGGCCGGAAATGTTTGGGCACAAAGCGCTTCTTGGTGTATTATGCAGTGAAACGTAAGAATTTCGTGGTTTATTTTGCTCTGAAGAATCATTGTTGCCCCTTTATTTTTCCTGTCATACTTCTGGCTCCAATCAGTTGCTATTGAAACGATTTTATTCGATTTTAAATAAAATCGTTTCAATAGCAAAAAAAAAAAAAAAAAAAAAAAATCGTTAAATAAAATCGTTTCGTATTCGGCTAATCTTATTGTCTTCAAGGCATTTTTGCACGACATTTGCTATATCTTCCCCTCTAGTTTGTCCCGAGAGCGGTAGCAATCCTAGAAGTTCTTCTTTTTGGACCTTGGGAAGACATATACCTGACAAAAAGGGCAACTTGTGCCGTGTCTTTTATGTCGCAAGACTCATCTATAGCAAGTGATAAGGCAGAAGAAAGTTGAATATCTTCCACCTGCAAATATGTTACATTTGAAGACATTTTAGCTATTCTATCTTGTACTGTTTTAGTGGATAGTGGATCAAGATTTCTGGTTTGTTTTTGAAATCACGAAACAGTTCTTCAGATGCACGTGGAAGCAATGTTTGACGTACTCACCATCTGTGAATGGTTTGCCTTTTTGCAATTTCTAGTGATACCGCGAAGCTTGCCAGATTAACATTACTTGTAGATTACGTCCAGTTACTTAACATGGAACTTGATTACTGTTTTTGTTTTTGAGCTCGTCGACAGCTTTTTTTCGTTCTTAGCCGGCTGGATATTTACTAGCAAACTGAGTATGTTTTTTAGTGAAGTGTCTTCTCTAAATTTGATTTCTTATTGTGTGCGAGTTTTTCGTGGCAAATGAGATAAGTCGGAAGGCCATCAGAGTTGCATATGAAAGCGAACGACTCTGTCCAATCCCGATTGAATTCTCGATGTTATGTCAACGCAGACCTAAGTAAATACACTAGAAGCTGACATAATGAAATATAATTTACCAAAAACATTTTACAACGATATTTCTCAATTAAAAATATTTACCTAAATAAAATAAATAATTTTCTAGTAATTTAATTATTAAAATAAATAATTTAGACACGAAACACTGTTTGTCTCACTCTCTCACGTTCTGATTGACTATAAGTACATAGTTTCGTCGCATGTGTGGTCGCCTCCTGTGTGCGGTGATCGCCGACTGACTTGTCAGAACGTGTTTATCACGGCGCAGTCTGCATATTTCATTTTTTTTTTTTTTTTTAATTTTGGCAAATATTAGATACTTAGTTTACGAGTAAAGGTGTTATGCCCAGTTATGCCAAAATCAATGAAAATTGCCAAACATATAAACAATCTAAAACGGCAAATACCTACCTACTTTGATCCTCGAAAATAGGTTTATTAAATAACAATTTATAAGTACTTACACTTATAATTATCATTTTAACGCTAATTTTTAAATAATAAAAGCTATAAAATAGATAAATAATAAAATAGGTAATTTATTAAATATATAGTTTAATAAAAACACTTTCGCGGTAACATCCAACAGTAGTACTTTGTTTCTTTTTCGACAATTCTTATTGACTTCAAAAAAGTAGTTAGATATCTTATTTGAAAAAAATATGTATATGTATTTTAAAAATATAATACTTATTATGTTACCTACCTTTACTTCGGTTTTTTATTATTATTATATATATTGTACATACATAACTTTGAGAAGATAATTCGCTTCTAACTCCTTTCCTTGAAACAACAAATTATACGTCACAGCCAAAGCACTGATGAAGACGCCAAATTGTCTTGCGTCGAAAGCGAATTAAAACCTACATAGAAACATCCGACGACGGCGTCGTTCGAGAGCTTCCGATGGACTGACGACAGTGACGACGCGTGTCACGGGGAGGGGTGCGGTGAAAAGCGAGTACAAGTGGCTCAGAATCGGTGCCTAATCCTCGTTAATCGATTCAAAACGATTTTTAAATGTTTTTTTTTTTTTTTTGAATAAAATAAATAATATTTACGTACGGAATTAAAGAGCCGCAGCTTCACATCCAAAGAGCCGCAGGTTGCCGACCCCTGGTCTAGAATACTGTTAAATTCACTTGGAGCTGTCTTGCTGCCAAATGATAGCCTATTCATACAATGGTTTCCGTGATGAGGTGACAAAGTTTGACATATGTTACTTGCTTAATCTACATGCATATGAAGACATGCTTTGTATAAATCTAAGCATTAAAAATATCTAGAATCTTTCAAACTGTTGAAGATTTCATCAATTCGTCTCATTGGATTGTTTGTATTGACAAGACGCTCGTTATAACCAATCTTGTAATTAACACAGAGGTGAATATTACCATCCTGTTTTGGAATTATCACCGCAGGTGATCCCCAATCACATTGTTCCTATTTTCGACATAATCCTTCGATCATCCAATGTCTCCAGCATCTTGTTCACTTTTTCTCGAAGGGCGTATGGCACATCTCTTTGTGGAAGATTGTCTTACTGTTTTCTCGAAGTTGCAGTGATACTTTTTATTCCAGGAAGGCAACCTACTTTTTGCTCGGAAATTTCAACGTAGCTAGAAATAATGTCGTCAATGTTATGTATCGATTTTACTTGAAATTGTTCTTCTTCTAATCAATTTCTTGAATGCTAATTTGAAGATGCTGAATCTAAGCATCAAGAGGCAATATTCTTATAATGCATAATCTTTTTCAAGTAAAGCATTATGTTCTTTTCTAAAAAGATATACAATAATAATTGTTTATCGTAAATGTCGTTATTGAGATGTTTTTCCATTGTAAGTGGCCTTTACTATAGCCTGGTTTGAGTATATTTCCTGTGTAAGATCGGAAAGCGAGATCAGAATTTATAGGACCACTCGAAATGTTGAGTTTGTATAATTTATCACGTGACACAAAAATTAAACCTTGAACCTGATTCCACTTCAAATTTTTCTTTGTGACCTTCACTGTTCCTTTTCAAAGTTTCCTTCATGACCTACCATAACAAAATATACTGCTCTCCAAAAGTTAAGGAACAACATGTTTTTCGATGCTGTCCATAAAAAATGACAGTAACAATAAAATTTATAGTTTATAAAAATGATAAGAAAGAACTTCAAGCAAATTTATGCAAAAACGATAGTGGTCACTTTTTTTTTTTTTTATAGAAAAAAAAATATTTTAGAGAGAGAAAAAAAATATGCAAATATCCGGCTTTCGTAATTACGTGTGTAACTTTTGTTGATTTTTACAACTTTGTTAATAGATTCGTTCACAATAGGCAGTGGGGTCCCACAATGTCTGAGAGAAGTCGTTTGCCCGATTCGTTAAGGTGGCGGGTGGTCGGATGGATGGAAATGGGGTTGTCCCAGGTTGATGTTGCTAGGCGTCTTAATGTGCCTCGGAGTGTGACCACCGTCTTTGGAATCAATATCAAACCGAAGCTTTTGTGTCCAGATGACATGCTTCAGGTCGACCACGAGCTACAACACCTGCAGAAAGACCGTTTCATAGCTCTTTCGGCTCGAAGCATTTCTGTCTCACTGCTTGTTGCAGATCACTCTGTAGCATCAGGGAGAAGAATATCCGCTACTACGGTGCGAAAGAGTTTTCACAATTCAGGTCACCATGCAAGGCGACCAGTTGTGCGTGTCCCTCTCAACGGACGACAGAGAAGGGCCCGCTTATCTTGGGCAAGAGAACATGTTTCCTGAACCAGACAACGATGGGCTCTTGTACTCTTTATAGACGAGTCCAGATTCACACTGGAGAACGATTCAGGACGTCTGCTGATCTGGAGGGAACAAAGCACCAGATACCGACAATCCAACACTGTTACCAAGGTGGTGGAATAATGGTTTGGGCAGGAATCTCACACGGTGGTTACACTGACCTGCATGTGTTCCAGGGAGGAACTGTGACTGGTTTGAGATATTGGGATGAGATCCTATCCATATGTCCGCTCAAAAGCGTTGGCAATCTTTTCATTTTGATGGATGATAATGCACGAAATCACCAAGCTGTAGTTGTTCAGGAATATCTTGAGGGTCTTGGTTTGAGAGAATGGAATAGTCAGCTCGATCTCCAGACCTGAATCCGATAGAGCATCTTTTTGAGACTATCTTGGTAGACAGGTTGCGGCTTTAAGTCTTCCCCCAAGGTCTTTAGGAGAGCTAGAACAAAGCTTACTCCGTGTCTGGTCTTCGCTCCAACAACTTAATTGGCATGGAAGGTCGATGTCGTCAATGCATTCAAGCTAGGGATGGGCATATCCCTTATTAAAACTCATTTTTGTTATGTTTCTATGACATTTTATCTCATAAAACTGATTATTATTTTTTCCAAGAATGGACTTTTCCAGCGATATGGCTTTTTTTTTGTTGTAAATCATTTTTGCGTTTTTCTTATGTAAACTTCTATGTCTTCAAAACATAACTGTTTTCTGCACGTCATCCAAATTTGGAGTTTCTACATTCATTCATTTGCAAATTAGGCGCAAACCGGTTGTTCCTTAACTTTTGAGGGCAATATACTTTTCGGCATTTTGTAAGCCTTTTCTATGTTGAAAATTGTCAGCTCTCTTTGTTTTCACCCCATAATAAAAAAAACTTCTTCATAAACGGTATAATTTGTTGATCTATTGCTATTTCTTCTAAGAGAATTTTAAAGCCCATCTTCTGTAAATGCCCAATTTTTTTGTATACGAACTAGAATGAAGTCTATTTTTATCACATCTGAAATCCTTCAATGCAATGAAATCAAAAGTTCGAACACATTCACGTGACTTGATACATGCAGGAAATAGCTATTTGTTTTAACTTACTTTTTTGAAAACTTTATTGCTCGTTTCGCCTCGCAGCCAATTAAAATAGATAGCTGAATATGAATCGAAAATAAGACTTTTTTTTTAGACGTTAAACTTTATTATATTATAAACAAGAACGGACTGTTGCCATATTCATAACTGATTTTTTTTTTTTTTTGTTCTAATGCAGCTGGCAAACACTTAGACAGCTTGGTCTTGGATGCCTTAAGGCAAGAGCTGCACAGACGTTACTCACTTTGCATTACCTAGGGGGCGCGTGTAACTTGAAGATAAGCCACGGACGCGGAATAACAATACCCCTGCAACACTCTACGATCCTCTTAAGACCGTGACCTACGGTTTAAAGTGGATTCCGAAACACTACAAACACCCATGGGCAAAGCCGGGATTTGAACCCGCTACCTATGGTACCGAGAGCCAGAGTGCTAGCCACTCGGCCCCTAAACTGAAGTTAATGCGAGAAAAACAAAGGAATCAAGGTAAAAGATCAAAATAAAAGCTATGGTTGTCTGTGAGAAGGTGACACGAACAGGAGGTGTGTTATGCAGCAGAACTGGTTTTAGAAGTTCGAACGGAGAGGGTCAGTGGAGTAGATTAGCCAGGACCTGTGTAGATTTAGATCAGGGGTGACCAACACAAATGATCTTGCGGGACAAAGGCAAAGGTAGTTTAAATTGAAGGAGTTCCAGGAGTGAGAGTTTCTCCCTACACCTCCTATTGCTTAATTAATTTTAAAATTACATAAAAGTTTATTGCATAAAAGAAAATTTGTAGTAATAATTGTTATTGTTAAAAAAATAATTTAATTAGAGTCATAGCTCAGGAAGTCGCGGGACATTTTGGAAATGCATCCTAACCCGTGGGCCGCATATAAAATTATACATCCCCCTATTAGATTTAGACCCACTGTAAACATTTTTTTTTTTTCGTGAAAAATTGAAACACGATGACTTATTATTAATGTGTTTACTATTATTCTTACATGTAAGCATATATAATATAATAATGATGATACTAAACGCACTTTGTAAAGAAATATATAACACTAAAAATGAAATATAAAAATATATAAATAGAAACGAAATAAAAAAAATGAAATCAGCAAAAAAATATTTATTTTACTAGTTGGGCAATTTTGAAAAAAAAAAAAAAAAAAAATAATTTTTAATTAAAATAATTAATCCATGCAAGTGATTATACTAAATTTTTTGCAACATTGAAGAACTAAGAGATCATGAATACATATTATAAAAATAATGTATGCAATGATTTATTTCCACTATAAAACACTAATGAATATTATAATAACCACGAAAGTCAAACAAATAGGTACACCAAGTAATATAAATTAACTTTTATTGAGATGGAGCACAAGAAGCAAATGACACATTCATACATAGTTCATGCTGAATGACAATCATTCTTTGCAGTACACAATTCACTGATCACATTGCTTTTCGTAAATGGTTTTTGGAAAAAATTATATGGAAAAAAAAGGGGGGATCATTTTTGCCACGAGATTCGGATATAAAATTAAATAATACATTAATAAACAAAACAGCTTCTGCATTCAGATTTTCTTTAAATAATGTACAGAAAAAGGAATTCAGTCTATGCACGGATATTGATAATTCACAGAATTGTAAATGTAAAGTATTTATAGCGTGTAATGGTTGAATGCAACAGAAATTTATTTTCCATCCGCTATTATTTTCCCTACTTCTCAATCTATTCTTTTTTTTTTTTTTTTTTTTTTTTTTTTCCAATTGGTAGAAAGTTCCAAGGCGCTAGCAGTGGAGTTTGCACACAAGATAATCCAGTTATTTTTTCTGTATTATACTCATGAACTGGTCGATGTCATCAAACTAAACAATGAATTATTCTTTAAAAATAATAAAACACAAAATCAAAGAATAGAAATAATATAATTTTTGTGTAAATAATTCCCAAAAGATAGATATATGAAAAAAATGAAATGTATGTGGCATTCTAATAAGTATAATATTTGTATTGAATCATTTTATGAAGTACATAAATATTTGTGCATAGACCTAATAAAAAAAGTCAAATTTAAGCCATTACATAAATTATATTTAGCCATATTTTGAGCAATTATGTTTTTCAGGTTTAGGTACAAAAAAAGAGAGACCTGACTTAAATAAAGATAATTTACTTCTATTGTTAAAAAACAAAACAAAAATAAAATCGGCACAAAATGTTTATTTATATAGGGAAAAGAAATGATAATTCACAATAACATGAATCAAAATAGTTTTTTTTACAGATGAAAGTTTCACAAAAAAGGTTGAATCAAAAACAACACATTCACACCCTCTTCACTTCGGTCTGCATCGTCGCACAGATAGGAATACATAGACAGCGACTCTACTCTAAAAAGCTACATTGCATTATTAAAAAATTTATATAATAGGAATGTCTGCATCGCTCTCATCCATACACCAGAATCAAAGTGCATAGTTCACATAAACGAATCACAAACACGTCAACTAAATTGCATTCATTACCAGTTTTTTTGGGCACTTGTATTTTATTTTCATTGGAAGATCATATTCGATATTCGAGAATGGACAATTGGAAATGCTTTTTTTTAATCGAAATCTCTTTAAAACACTTCTTTATTTTGATGGTGTTTTTAAAGGTATACAGATGAAAATTTCTAAATGATGAGCTAAAGCCTTTAATGTTTAATATACCCATGAATAATAGAAAAAAATGACTGGGAAATGTAGGATTAATGAAAAACTTTCATATACACATATATGCAAACAGTACATAAATACAACTTAATACATCATTCATTATTATAAATTCATGGATTCTTAAATTTCTTTCGACAAATGCAATGTTGAACCTTACTTGAGCAAATGGTACAAGTCATAAGTTTTCATCATTACAGAAATTTCATTTTGCTATAGTATTGGAGTATTTAATGTTAAAAAAATATCCAGATAGTGAAATCACTGAATAACACAAATTGTTAAATGGAAAAACTCTCGCTGCTCAAGTACAGAAAATCACCCTACAAAAAGTTTTTTTCTTTTATTTATACATATTTTGTTTATGGAGTTTGTAGTATGTACACAATATTAAAATATAAATAAAAAAACAGGCACCGTTTTCCGTGTACAGGTAAAACTGCATTCAAATGTTGTTAAAAAAGTTGGAGTAACAAAATATACAGTATAGACCAGATGTGGGTCAGCTGATTTCATGAGAAATGAAATTAACAGTATTTTGATAACACGAGTAAAAATATTTACAAAACTCTTTCCTGAAAATTTTCACTTAAAACATCATCTAGACTAGTTTGCATAGAGAACTCTTTATTTTTTTTACTTGTTTATTGCAGAGTAATACTTAAAAGCATTCTATACATGATTTTTTTTTTAAGCGATGAAATTACTCCAAAAAAAGGGTAATCTTTATTCATTAATTTCCATTATTTTAGCAATGGATATGGAAAATGAAACACATCTGACACTAAATTAAATTTTTTTTTATATATTGTGAAATTAAAAAAATTTTTTTTTTTAAAGAATCAGTATATGAATAAACCATACCCAATACATGTTTCTTTCATTAATTAAGGCATATATATATACAATGAATTATAAATTGTGGCTGATAATTAGTATATTACTGAAGAAATACAAAGAAATATGCAAAACTCCAACCACATAAAATATTGAGAATTTTTAATTATAGAAAAGATCCTTAAATACAAAATTATCTATAAAAACTCATAGTACAAAATACAAAGAAGAATATAAGAAAATTTCCCATTTTACTTGATAAAAAGATCATTCAGTAATTATTTTGGTTAATAATTCTATACACTACAATGCAGTTTTCAATTCATTTTAATATGCCTAGCTATTCTATTAAAAGAAATTGTAAACAAAAAATATATTCTCTCCCAAATCCTTATTCAGCATTTGTCAGAATATTTGTGGATAAGTTGCAAGTAAGTGGAATTTCAATGACCGGTAGTTTAGAGGGTAAAGAAATTGCTGCGTCACAAAAATATTTCTCTTTTCGTAAGAAATTGTGCTTTAAAGAGTGTGCAATGTCTTCACTCAAATGAAACAAATATCAAAACGCCTGACCCAAATCTAGTTTGCACATAGAAAGGCACAGAGCAGTATGGTTTTGTACAACAATTACAGAGAGCTACTTTTAAATAGATTTATCAACACTTCAATCACAAAAAAAACTTCACAGAAATGCTTCAACTGATATCATCCATCTGTGAAATCCTACATTATTTCTCCCATTTTTATCTTTGCATAGATCATAGTTTCTTCTTAGATTTCATTTGATTCTTAGGCAGCAGTTTAGTTTGTTTCTCATACTTCTAACTCAATTTCCAATCATGTAATCAGAAGCAATTGTTTCTTGAATTGCAAATGAAAGAATTCCTGTTTAAAATCAAAGTTCACAAGACAAATATTTCTTTAGCCACATTATTCCTGTGTGGGCATAGGCTAGATGCTTAATTATACTTTTTAGAAATAACAACCTAAATAACTTTTTCCAAAAATTCTTTGACAATCTTATTTTCTTCGAAAATAAATTCCTTTTACTTCTTTTTTAGAAAATAAATTTTTTTAAACAAAAAACAAAAATATGAAAAATATAACTTTATATTTTTATAAATTATTAAGAATTTAGCAGCAAACTGTGATAAAATATTTTTATATATATAATTTTCTTATATAATGCCTTCAATTCCACTTTTTTTAAATGGAGTGGGGCTAAAATTAGAGTATTTTTTATACATATTAGGACAAAAACTAACATTAATAAAAATAAATAACTAAATACTAAAGTTTGGCCATTTATACATATTTAATTAAACAGTTGAACACAAATTACACTTCATGTATTTCACAGTCCAAGTTAGAAGCTTGAAGTTAAAATGTGGAATGAAAATTGTGTATCAAGGCACTGTTGCATTTTCTTTAATTTCAAATTTTTCTGCAAGCCGAACTCTCTATAAGAAATAGAAAAGATTCCAAGATGCATGATATCAATTTTGCTATTGAAAGTAAATTGAACATTGAGCTTAATGGATATTTACTAACCATTGAAATAATTTAGAAATATTTTATACTTAATTTATTTTAACTGAATAAAAACAAATATAAAAGTCACAAAAATAGGCTACGTATTTAAAAAACATTCACAAAAATGTGACAATCTTATTTTAATGCAAAAGCTTGCCAACATGATAAATTTGTAGATATGAACAAAAATTACAAAGGCATCAACAGTTTGAACTATTCATATCTGCATTAAAAATGGCAGCAGACACAGTGTAGCGTTATTTATATTTATTAAGTACAACACACACTACACAGAATAAACATCCTCCAAAAGAAAAAGGGGGAATCAGCTTCACAATTAATAAGACTAGTTGGATGAAGCCGCAAAAATATATATATATTCACATGTACAATAATATAAATATTCATAAAAAAAAAAAAAAAAAAAAGGGGAAAATTAGAAAACTCATTACAAATCTCATTTATTTAAAGTGTCATGTCTGATTAGAGAGGTTTCTTGTAAACAAAAATTACTTAAAATTCTTACAAACAACAAAAAATGGTAACATTAAAAATATATCACCCAATGTTTACAGTTCAAGAGCCAAATCTCCATTACAAATTACAACTCAATTTAATAGTAAAATATAGATTTTTGGTACTGAATAATATGTCGAAAGAAATATTAAAATTTATTTTTACTGATAATTAGTTGAAAAACATTATGATTAAATAAATAATCACTAAAATTAGTTTGTTCCATAGTTTTACAAATTCTAAATAGTTTAAAACAAGCTGTTAAGCTTTAAATTTGTTTCATTTCACTGTTGTTGCTGAAAGTGATGTTCATTTTTATAAATAAATATTTTTTAAGTAAGATTTCCTCTCATTTGAATGAAAAAAATTAGATAATTCATTTTGACAAACAAAATATTAATCCCAATAATAACTATCTCAAAAGTAGTGACTAAATTTGAAATTATGAAAAGATCAACCTATTCCAATTCCAGAAGAGAATCATTTTCTACAAATTTAAATAACCTTTACGAGAATGCATCAAAAGCATTAAATCTTCTGTACATTGAGATAAGCTAGTTGCGCAATCTGGCACTGTTACAAATTGTTTTTCTTTCCTCTTGAATCCATTCCATTTTATCAGAAAGTCGAAAATATTTGAGTGGAAGATCAGGGAGACTTGTCCAGGATGGGCCATATGAACTTGGCATCACAGCGTTTGTAAGTGAAAAGACAGTTGGTGCCTGCAGCCATCAGATCCGCTTTTATCACCTGTGGGCATTCACTGTCAGCTAGCATTATTTCTGAAAATAAAAATATATCGTCATACACTAAAAAAAACCTTTTTTTTTCTCTCGACTACATTTTGGCAGATTTTTCCCACCATTTCTAAAATACCAAAAAATATGTTTATGTATTTTATTCATGTCTACTTATTCATGATCAAATAATAATGATCTTGCAAATATTAATCCTGCTGATAATTCTTTCAATAATCTTATCAGAAATTAGAGACTTTTAATTTACAATTGCAGAAATGCCAACCTTAAGGCACTTTTCAGTAGTTTTTAATGTTTGTCAGCTGTGTATGTGGTGGTGATGGTAGGTATATGTGTGTGTGCAGATGGCAAATACATACCACTTCTTATGAATGAAATGACAACTAACAATACTACAAATTTACATCAATAGAGACTAACATTTGCAACTGTACAGAGTTATCTCCAGTCTGAAAAAAATAACTTTTTCTTGATTTCTAGAAGATATTCTAGGATAATTATGAAAAAAACGAACCAGCTAATATAAATCTTTTTTTTTTTTTTAAAGAAAGCAGCAAAAATCGAGGTGTTTTCGAAATAAATAAATGGGATTTCCAAGTTGTATAATATAGAAAAGTTCATTATGAAAACTAAAACATATTTTAAAAAATCTGGTTTATTAGCATTTTAAAATAAGCTATCTAGTAAAAAAGTGTAAACCCTGACATTACAAAAATGCAATTATTACAAGGTAAAACACAGTCAGTCTTAAGATAATTGTACACAAATGAGCCATTGTTAGTGGCTACCAACACACACCTAAAATCATTCCAAAAATTAAGAAAATTTCACATCAGCCATATTTATAGAGCTGTTATGTGAAAAATAGAAATCTTATTTGAGCTATTGATTGAGGTAAGAAAATTGCAATTAAGCTGTCTTACCATTACATAATGTTAAAAAAATTCTTAAAAAGAGAAAAAAAAATGTATCGAACAGTGTTCCATATTACACTTTAGCAAAGGAAGCCAATTGTAGTTCAGATATAGGAAGATTGGCAAATAGGTACTATTTAATGCCATAAAGGCCAGATATCGCCAAGCTGTATTAAATAATGAGTAATAAATCAAGTCTAGTTAAAATCCTTGCCCCAAAAGGTTAGCCAGATAGAGTTAAAAAAAAAAAAAGCACTTATTTGTAAACAATGAAACAATGTTACTATTATACACCTCATAAATATACACAATACTAAAATTTGGTTCAAATGAAAATTATCTTTAGTTTGACTCAAAACACTTAACAATGACTTCAATGAAGAAGACAAAATCACCAAAAGCCATGTGATACCCGACTCTTCAAGATTGTAATGTTTCACTGCTATTTACACAATGTTATTTTTTCCTGTCTTCTTAATTTTTACTATTATATTTACACAATCAAATTTTACTCTTTCAGCATAAGACTTAATAACTATTAATAGAAATTATATAATTCAATATATAATTTCTATTAATAGTTATTAAGTCTTTATAATTAACATACAACAAGTATAGACATTTAAGTATAAATACATAATGTAATTTTATGCTACATTAATTCATATAATAGTAAAGAAAAGCATACCTTCTCCATTTACTAATTTGAAGAGGCAATAATCCTGAGGATTTGTGACATTAAATTTATGAGCAATTAGTTTGGCTGAAAGAAAGACACAATTTACATTAATTCTTAAATGAAGAATCATTATTTAAAATTAAAATTGCATATTTACAAATGCATTTCAAAAAATTCTATAAACAAATTGATCGTTAAATAAAAAAACATTAGGATTTGAAATAGTGAAGATATGGTATAATGCATTATGAAAATAATACTTTATGACAACTTTATTCTGAAAAAAAGTATCCACATGCAAAAAAAAATCTATTAATTTTAGTAATGTGTTTAAACTTATTTTGAATAAATTTAATTATAATTAAAATCAAATTTAAAAATACTTTGTAATAATTTATAGGCACATTATTAATAATTTATCGGGCATGAAAGAACATTTGATGACTTACCCACTTCTTTTGTGGTCATGTTCGGCTTGATTGGAAGAGTTTTCGAAATAATACTGCCAGTGAGCTCATCTGGAATCATGATTTTCAAGAAACCTTGCAGATCAGCAATACATGCAAGTCTTGGTTCTGGTGAAGGCTGCATTAAATTTCAACAGACATTTAAAAAATAATTTTAATTTACTTCATAACTTGGTCGTGGACCAGGAGGAATAAATAACAGTACAAAAAATTTCTGACAACAAAAGTAAAATATTTTAAACATTTATAACCAACCGTTTTAATTCCAAGCTGCGACCGTGGACTTCCCATGTCCAAGCTGTAACTGACTCCCGAGGAAGGAAGGTTGTCAAAAGGCTCTATTTGATTCTGAGCCATTTCTGGACTGCAAGCTTGGAGGCTTTTCAATACATGCACAGCACTACTCAAAGTGGTTAGGTAATACCTGAAAAAAAATTAATCATGCTACTAAAGAAGGAGACCACCTACTTCACATGTAATACCACCACCTACTTCAATAAAATATAACCCAATAAAAGTTAATATATTAAAATTTTGTAAATCGAGGATATCAATAATCATAAATTTTATATAAACCATATCCTACAAGTTTTTAATCAAAAAGAGAGATTTTTTAAAAAATAAATAGGTTAGACTGAAATTTTTTTTATATAGATCTCATTTTTCAACCCGAAGGAAAAAAATCAAAATAGTTTGAAACCATCTGCATTAGACATTTTAATTTTCCTATTTTTCTTCCAATGGAAGATATTTTTATCTTGAAGATATAAAAGATATTAATTATTCTGGATGTCATTACAAATCTTCATATTTAATTGGTTCATGTATACATGACATCAACATAATATTGAAACTTATAACACATAGTCTTTATGCATAAACTAGCAAGAAATTGTAACTCCTAGTATGTTACATTTTGATTTTATCCATACTACTAAAAATGTTGGAAGGATTGAGAAAATTAAATGGAATTAAAATAAAATTATCCTTTATCAATTTTAAATTTTCTGTGCAGTAAAAATTAAAATACAACCTACCCTCCTTCCCGGGCCATGAGTGAAGGATGCAACAGTCCCCACATATAATCTGCTTCGATTTCAGCAGCTATAAGACCACAGCGCACCAAAACACAGATGAAGATGGGAAGAAAATCTATATAAATTTAAAAAAAAAATGAACTTGAATGCAAAATTTTATCAAAAGTTATCACTTAATAAAATTATAAAATTTCACAAGGCAAATTGCCTGTTACCAATCAACAGCACACAACTCAATAACACAGCAATAAAAGCACACACAAATATATATATATATATATATATATATATATATATACATATATAATAGAAAAAATATATGAAAGTATGTTTTTAATAAAAATATTTATTTACATTTGCAATTCTGCTATATTATTTATATTAAGGTATGATGTAAGGAATAAAAATCTCACTATCAAATTTGAGCTCATGCCCTCCTGTTTGATAACCCACTTCCTTAACCATTATACCATTGGGTTGCTTGAAATGTTCTTTAACCATAAAAAGCCACTACAGATTTCAAACTCATATTTTCTTGAAAATTATTGAAAAGGACATATTACTGCTTTAGTGAGTTAAACAATATGTATAAAGTGTTCAATATTCTTGTTATGACATATACAAAGTGCAAGTTTTAGTAAATGGTTAAGAATAGCTTTGTTACCCTCCTATTTTGCTGCTATAAAAGTTGATTATTTAACATATTTTCAATAAAAAATTACATTAAATCGAATTACTTTAACAAGGAATCATATTTGATAGTAACAACAAGCAAAAAGAGATACTGGAAGATTATTAAAAATCTCAAAATCACTTGCAGAGAAAAAATAAATTCTTATAAGAGAAAGAAATTATCTCACCTCCAGCTCCTAAAGAGACATGTTCCTTCCCTTGAGCAATTTTATCCTGCTGAACCTAAAATATATGAACACAAAAAAGGAAATTACTTAAATGGTTTTCATCATAGAATTTTTCTAAATCATAGCATTTTCTAGAAACTTTTATGCCTGGTACAGTAACTGTATATGAGATACAGATGAAACTAATCTTTGAAATGACAGGAAAATGAAACACAAATTAAAATCAATAATTAAAATTTCTTAAAAACTATCTAACAGCGAAACATTACAAGTAGGAAAAGTACTACAAGTGCTTAGTATCCAGCTGTTTTTAATTAATATTCAACATAAAAACAGGAAAAAAATATGCTTTATGATATCTAGAATAACCTAAGAATTGCATAGATAACTCATAATTTGCATATAAGTAACCAATTTTTAATTAATTTATATGAAAATTATATACACATAATCCCTTTTGAATTAAATTCCTTTAATTAATGAATCCTTTCAAATGATTTGCTTAATTACATTTATCTAAATTATAATAAAAGCAATGAATTGAGTTTTCATTTTTTAAAAAGATAAAAGACTATTTTTTTTTATGCCTATCTTATGTCTTCCTCTCTCGTTTATTAAATGCACAACAATAAATAGATTTTTACATTATATCTAGCTAGATTGAAAGCTTCATAATACTTCTGAGAATAGATTTGATTTTCTTCACAATATTATTTAATAACCTATACACCTAAAAGGTGGCCATGCTTTTAGCTTTCTTGGCTATATTTAAAAGAAAGAAATTGTGGCCAACTTATAAAATATTATTTATTTAACAATAGAAACCCTTATTAAAAAGAAATTCAGCTTTTTTTTTTTTTAAATCATTCATCAGATCAATAAATTTTAAATATTGATTCAATAAAAATATCACAGAAATAAAGCATCATTATTTAAAAATAATCAGCCATGAGCTTCTTTATATATATATAAGAGATAAAATTTTATAAAAATTTCAAATGTTTTAAGAAAATATTAAGGAATGCAACAAATTTATACTGGTCAGCAGATTCAATATTTCCGATCTAGAAAACTGATGGAATCTTAGCTATAAAAGAAGGACTTCTAAAGAGATGAAACAATTCTTATATCCAAGACATTTTTTGGAAGAATCGCCAGTTGTCTGCAAGACAGAAAGCATTTTTTAAAATTTGTTAATGGTAACCGATCTGTATTTGTATCACACACAGAAAAATGAGGAGCAATTCACATATAGAGTTCAACAGTGATGATGCTATGACTTAAATAAATGACACCAAGAGAATGTGTTCACTAAGAATTTTTACTTTAGGTTTCAGAACTCAATAAACATTTTAATTGGCCCAGATATGATGTGAAGAAAATAAAAATTATATTATTTAAAGAAAACATTTAGGCAACCAATAAAACAATAAGGCGAAAATCTGATAAATTTATTACTTTTCTACTTAAATAGCTATAGTTCTACTTAAGTTATAATAGTTCTATAAGTTTCTACTTAAATAATATATGAGCTATAAATTTGTTCAAGAGCTTATAGAAAACCATTTTTATTATCAACTTATTTCATATACAAACAGCATATTAATTAAAATGTGTGCTGGTAAACTGTATCCTTACTTATCTTCATATCAACTGGCAGTTGTGATTTTAATGAACTGTCCAGTCTTTGAGTTCCCCGGGGATTACATCACCCTAAATGATATCGCATATGAGCAGCTGTCAACGATAGATGAATTTAGTGCATAGTTTGGGAAAGGCGTGAAAAAAGGCTAATTTTCTGAAGACATCTGGTCCGTTGCCGTACGTAGCTGCTGGGCAATATACGTTGTTAGTATATTATGGGGCTGCTGGGCTATTTACATTGTTAGTTACGTATATTAGTATTAGCCTGTGGGACGATATAACGGTCATTTATTGGCGTTATTTTTCTTGCCCGATTCATCCCACAGCTGTATCTGTGGTTTTAAAAGGCTTTTTAAACTTGTGAAACGACATTTTTGATGTTTCGAAACTCTTGGACTGCGCTTATCATACCACGCCCCTTTTTAAGATTTTCGATCTTTCTATAACGTATATAAAAGTTATTCAGATGTTATATTAGCCATATTGCACGTACGAATTCGTTTGAACTTGCAAAGCGCCTTTCCTCCTTCCTTACAATGTAATCTAGCGCAGCGCTCGCTGACTGCATGTTTCACGAACCTACATGCCACTTGTGCATTTTACGAGCCCACCTATCTAATAATTCCTTCATTAAATTCATTATAATTAACATACATAACAGAGGATATTCGCATACGAATCACCTTTCTTTCTACACTCATGTCCATAAATGAAGGATAATTCAGAATCACACAGAAATTGAACTCTAAAATAAAAATTTCACCTGTTGAATTATCACACACATCTTGAAGAAGAATATGCAAATTACAGGAAACCCCCAGATGGCGCGGATAGTACGTCACAATGACGAGAGTGTAAAGAGAGGGGTACATAAGGAATGGTGGCAAAGAAGTAAAATTGTTCACAAGCGCTTTAAAAGCCTTTCAGTGCAACAACCGCATAGTTATGTCATAAAGGAAGCATTTGGATGATTTTTTACGTGGTAGAATTATCGGACGACTGGAATGTGGACGTACCCAGCTGGAAGTATCCGAGGAACTTGGAATCGCCCAGAGTGTCATCTCCAGGCTTTGGCAACGATTCCAAGATGATGGTAATGTGAGTAGATGTTACAGCACAGGTCGCCCCCGAGTTACAACGCTGAATGAGGACCGGTATTTAGCAGTTACTGCCAAAAAAACAGACTGAGAACAGCATCAGACCTGTCTCGTCAGCTCTCTTCAGCTACCGGTACGACAGTTTCAAGGCAGACCGTGTACAGACGCTTAGGCACATTGGTCTATATGCTCGTAGGCCTGTCAGATGTGTTTCACTTACCGCAACTCACTGTCGCCTGTGATTAACCTGAGTAGAGAGCATGCATTGTGGACACCGCAACAGTGGTCTGGTGTGATGTTTTCCGACGAGCCCAGGTTTAGTTTGCAGTCTGATTCTCGCCGGACTTTCATATGGAGAGCGCCAGGTACCCGTTACCACCAAAAGAACACCATTGAACGACACCGTTACGGTGGTGCAGGATGGCTCTCGTTTGGGAGGAATTATTCTTGGTTCCAGAACTGACCTGCATGCTCAGAGTGTAACGATGACAGGCCACATCTATCGGGATGTCATTCTGGAACAACATGTACGTTTGTTTCGGGGCGCCATGGTGCTGAATTTCTGTTTATGGATGACAACGCCCGTCCTCACCGTGCAAACATTGTAGACGAATGCCTACAATTGGAGGATATCACCGTATGGATTGGCTAGCATACTCACTAGACTTGAATCCAATAGAGCATGTGTGGGATATGCTTGGTCGACGAATTGCAGCCCGTCAACCCCCTCCCACCTGTCAACCGGAACTTCGGAGGGCATTGCTTGATGAGTGGTGTAATATTCCCCAAGATCAGATTGATAATTTGATACTCAGCATGCCTAGGCGTTGTAAGGCCTGTATTGCATCGTCCGGGAGACATACTCCATATTAACCATCATACTAACCATGTTATACTGTTTTTTGTAAATAGGTTCTTTTTTGAAATTTTCTCCAGGGAGTAAAAATCGCAATTTTTATTAATTTTGTCAAACATATAGCATCTTTTTGCACTTTACCTTTTGTTTAATAAATAGACTTTACAAATAAGTCAAATATGTTTTGCTTCTGTCTCTTTCTTTGCCTGAACTTCATTATCCTTAATTTATGGACATGAGTGTATATGGCGTTAATTGTACTGATCGCAACAAGCTTTTTTCTACAATTTCATGACAGCCTGCTTAAAAATTACATCATTGCTTAAGTTTTGCACGTCAGTGTATGATGACAAAAAAACCAATTTAATTTACCAATAGACCTGATAACCATAAAACAAAATCCTTATTCTGTACCAAATTCCTTGTAATTAATGTACATAATAGATGCAATTTCAGTCAAATCTCCGAATTTGTAAGAAATGGCTTCCGATTAAAATCTCCACTTTGCAAGCTGGATGAAAACAAATGTGGAAATAATAATATAAACAATGATTTCAATAAATATCTTTTAGAATGAGCCTTTCATTTCCAAATTTTCATTGAATCTGTAAGATAAATTGAGTTGTTGACAAACTTGAAAATAAATTACATTAGTAAAAAAAGAAAAATAAATCTATTGATTTGAACCTTTGACTTTATAACCGAACTCCTAACTATGAATACATTTAATATCATTCCCCATTCTTAAGTTCAAAAATCTATTGCAGATATATTTTTTTTCCTACATCAAGCTGTAGTAATATCCGCCATAAGAACTCCTACCAAGGCTAAATTTTATTGGGCTGCTAAAGTTGTCAAGAGTTAAAAATCATAAAATCAAGTGCAGTGCATGTTGTCAAATGTAAAAAGTCCAAGGCTTCATATGACGAGCACAGAGAACAGACATTATTAGTAGCTATATCAATGCGATGCAAGTGTTTATTAAGAAAAATCCTGTCCTGTCGAGAGTCGAAAATTTGCTGATAATAATGATTTGAAATAAGTATATTCCCCGTTTTATCAGTTGAAAGGAGTTTGTAAGTTTGTTTTAAGGGTCTGTCTATTTTCTTCTTTATCTCAGAACTAAATGGATAAAAAGATAAAGGAAATTGTGGCCGTGGTAGAACTGTTTTTGGCAAAGAGGTCGGCATTTTTATTTCCATGCACCCCGTGATGGCTGAAAATCCACTGAAAAACAATCTCCCAGCCAGAAGCAATTGCATTGGACAGATTTATCTTAGCCTCTTCTAACAAGGAAGCAATCACTAGGTGTATAGGAGACAGTTGCCAAGATTGCAGCTTGGGAGTCAATAAAGATAACTGTTTTATTAAGATTAGTGGTTAGTCCAAGAAGGTTTAAAATTGCATTCCTTATGGCAAAATTCTCAGCATCAAAATTGGAGGCATTAAGACCAACTGCATGTGATTCCTTAAAAAAAATCCTTCAGAATAGAGACAGGCACCAGTATTTCCATCACACGCAAAGCCATCGATGTAAATATGGATCCATTCAGAACCATGGTAATTTGTAGTAATAACCTCCAAGGAAAAGGCCTGAAGAACATTAGGAACTGTATCCCCATTGCAGATATTAAAAATTACAGTAAATTAATGAAGAAATACTGAACTGAACTATTACTGAAGTGAATTAGAAGGAAATGGAGAAATCTACATGAAATAGTCATAATGCATAATGAGATTTACTTACACTGTTATAAATTGTAGAGATGGCTGCCAATAAATTTTCTAACTTTTTAAAGGAGAGTAGGCCTGCTGCAGACGGTTTAAAAAATGATTCACGACTTCAAGAGAAGTGCCCTCGGGAAGTTTGAACTCGGGCTGAAAAAATTTAAAAAAATCAGTGGATGTCAATTTCGAAAAGAATTCTAACATAATAACTTGAATTGAATCAATCCTCAATAACTGGAAAATATTTTCTTACCCGGACACCTAATTCTTCTGGAGATTTCGTGCGAGCAAACTTTATATTATCAGATAGAAGTTTTAAAGATCCATTCCTATTAGGAGGCAAGATCAAACATAAATATTTTTGAAATATAAATTTTTATATAAATATTTTTACTTTTTCATATTGAAAAAACTTCTATAAAATTATTAAATCTAAGTATCTGTAACACGAATATCAAAAAGTATCTGTACCTTGTATATTCATTTACAAACAACTGATAAATGTAGCCTTTCAAAGGTTTGATGACAAGTTTATGGAGAGAATCTTCAATGACAGCATCAATGTCCAAAAATTCATCTGGTTTAAGCTGGAAAAAATAATATATATATATTTTATTTGTGAATTAATATAGAAAAATGTTTACAATCAGTAATACAAAATTTTTCACAGTTACATAATGTTTAATAAAAAATAAACATTAACTCTAAAGCCATTATTGTAGTGCGATATTTGTTTCTCCACTCTTTCACTTAGCTTTTGCAAATCCATTTGAGTATTTGCTGGTTAGCTTCCGTTATGTTTGAGCGTGTTTTGTGTTGGGTCAGTTTTATTTTCATTCGCTGCGTCACTGAGACGTCACTTTAAAGTCTTGGTTTGTTCTGCTATCAATAATGAACTGTGCTGGATGGTCACTGCGTCACTTAAAGTGTTCTAAGATGTTCTAAGATGCGCATCATGAATCCGTAGAATATAATTTAAACTGCGAACTTATAACTGTAGACTCAACAATAAAACAGGCACTATCTGTCCTATATTCGCAAGAATATTATTTTAAAATAAAGTTAATTGTTTCTCATCATTTCGACAATTAATTTATGAATATAGGCATGCACCAGTAATGTATTTTTTTTAATGCTTTAGTTTCCACTACTTTGGCCATTATAGAATAAATATATTTTGTAAAAATGCGATAGATCTCACGGGCAGGAAAAATATTCATGGCGGGCCGCTGGTTGCCCAACCCTGGCCTAGAAATTATTAGTGAAATAACTAAGAATATTAAATGGAAAATTAACCTTGCTGCGTTCTTCTTGCAGTAGATTTTCAAACCGACCTTCGCCATGCTTCAGAAGATAATTTTTTATGCCACTCATGAACTGCCGAATCTATTAAAAGAAAAGAAAACAGATAATGAGATTAATTTTATTATTATACTAAAATGCATTCTTTTATTAGACCAAAGGGAAACATGTCTTACATTCCGCATCACCACAGCCGGTTTCGTCTCGGTGCTTTCTTTTGTGCATTGGATGAAATGCTCGATGGATTTGGCAAATGTGTTGTCGCGCTCATCAGCTAACCTACGAGGGAGAAAAAAAAAAAAAATCATTTTTTACAAATGAATGTTTTCAAATAACTTTTCGCTTTATTTTTATATCTAGGATGGGTAAAAGAATAAAATTTTATAATGGAAAAATTAAGTAAGTGCAAAAAAAAAAAAAAAAAAAAATATATTCTGTAAAAAAAAAAGGGAAGAAATTGTTCAAGATCTGAAGTGTGTGTAAGCTGCAGCAACAAATATGAAAAATAATACGCAAATATAAATAGCAAAAGATTGAATGGCAAGAACTGCTTTGGCTGATAAACAACACGAAGTTTTACAAAATATACGGTGATTATAATTAAAGTCCCAAAGAACCATTCGTCACAATGAGTTCAAATTTAAAGTGAAGTTACTTGAAGAAGGGAGAAATGGTACGACATCAAAAAAGTTCCACCGATTTTCCCGTCCGATTTGCCATAACTTTGTCATGGTGGACGGGCTTTCCACTCACAGTGTCACAACTGTTGAATGAATGACTTAGAAGTCATTTTTTCCTTCAAAAAACCCGAAACAACCCAGCACATTGAACACTACAATTGGTTGAACGTGCAACTCATGTGTAATACGTTGTCATTTCGATTCAAAAATATCACTAAAAGGCGAATTCACTTTCTTTATGCCGCTTACAGTGCCATCTATTAATACACTTTGGGACTTTTGATGCCATACCGTTTTCCCCTTCTTCAAGTATCTTCAGTTCAAATTTAAACTAATTTGTTTTTTTACAGCATTTTGAAAGTGGGACTTTAATTATAATCATCCGGTATATATATGTGAGCTAAATGAACTTTAGCACAACCACTGCCATAATATGATAAAACTTCTAAATCAGTTTCTAATTCGTAGAAATAACCAACACACTGTTTTGCTAGTGCTCATGCCCCTATTATGAATTTATAATTTAGTAATTAACCCCGTCCCAAAAAAAGAGCTTTCTACAAATTGCAACTTAAATTAATAATTGCGCTAACTCATTATTTCCGATTCAAAAGCTAATCAAAAGAAAAAAAATATTCTTAATACAGCTGTTTATGATTATAAATATTTAATTCACTGGACATGAGATGAAATACCGAGTTCAAAACATTGTACCGTAACAACACTGAAATAACAATTGCATTTTTCCTATCCAAATTTCATAAAATATCTACAAGAAAATCATACCTAAAAATATAATGGCGTATATTTTCTCCAATCTTTGATGAGCTTCTATTTCGTAAAGCAACTATTCTTTGAGCAGCTAAAAATAAAGTTTATTATTAACAATTATAATAAATTATCAATTTATTCATAAATATATACAATTTTATTTTAAATTTACAATATTTTTTACTGTTCTCACGTGGATAGACAAATTTAACACAGTTAAACGACATCTTTTAAATGAAAGTTTCATAGTCATCATTTTAGAAAAATCTTAATTCAACAAATTAAAATTATTTCTACTACTTTTTTTAAAACTATTTTATCACTGAAACATTAATGACATCTTTAAATGAAAGTTTCATATCTAATTTTAAAAAATCTTAATTCGTTTTTTATTTCATAAATTTCAACTGTTCATCACTGAAACATTTGATCAATAAAAGTTCAACATTTCAGTTTCAGTTTTTTTTTTTTTTTCGCTATACGGTTATCTTGGCGGCCTGATGGCCAATTGACTAGCTTTCTGGCCTTTGGTACCACAGGCTTCAGGTACAAATCCTGGCGATGGCATAGATTTTTGTGAGTGATTTAAATCCATGTTAGACAACTGTAGGTCCCTGTCTAATTAGCCTAAAGTATGCACAAAATGACCGTAGAGCGACAAACCAAATCGTACTATCTTGTGTACACGAGGGCTAAACAGACAGGTGTCTAAGGTTTAGGTGGATACTGAACTACTACAAACATCCCTGCCACCGCCGGGACTCTAACACAAAACCTGTGGTACTGAGCGCCAGCCACAAGGAGATTTTTTTTTTTTTTTTTTTTTTAACATAGTAGCAACATTTTGTAGCAACCGTTATTTCGCACGGAAAAATGTAACTTTTTAATTTTTAGAATGATAGTTTAAATAAGAAAAAGGTAGTTGGAATGTATTAAATTTTTTTATGGTTTTCTGATGTTGTTGTTATTGTTTTCTTCATTCATTTGCATTAAATGTACGGACAATTATTTTCGCTTCCAACAAAGGATATATCAGATTAAAATGTAAGTTATTCTTTGGTCCTCCCCCTCTTTTAAATAATTTTTGTTTCATCATTCAAATTCGGCATCATAACCAACATGGAATATTTTTTTGACATAATAGAAGGGAAAAATGGCGTATTAGCGAATCATTTTTTGGCGAAATTTTAACGTAATAGCGATTATTATCTTTGTCTAAATGATACATTTATGTGAGTTAGCAAAACATAATTCCACATAATTTCGCGATAAAGCGATTAAATTTGGCGTAAAAGCAATTTACGAATAAAATTTTGGCAAAATAATGATATATTTCGGCGTTAACGCGGCAATATGTGGTGTAAAAGAAAATAAATTTTGCCATATAGTGGTAAAAATAACAAATTAGCCATAAAGGCAATTTAAAAATTTTTCTTTGATAATGCTAAATTTTGGCGTAAAAGCGATAACATTTGGCGAAAAAGTTTTCTAAGAATAAAAAAATTTTTAATGATAAAAATTTGGCGATAAAGTCTTAACTTTTGGCGTACAAGAACTTTAAAAGCAATATTTGTTAGTGAAAAGGTTTGGCGATACAGCGATAAATGTTGGCGATAAAGCATTTCAAAATTGAAATTTTGGCTGGATAGTGATATTATTTGACGTTAAAGCGATAAATTTTGGCTTGAAAGCACTTTCAGGAATAAACGTTAACGTAATAGGTGTTTAGCTACTAATATTTGTAGCGATATTTGGCAATGAATTTCGGCGAAATAGCGTTTCACAATGACACTGAACTTCGGGAGCCATTTTGATTTATTTGGCGATTTGACACCCAGTGAAGGATTTTGGCGTAATATCATTTTACCGCAAAACTACCTGATGCATTCATTACTATGCTTACTTGGCGCAAAGGGTACAGGATTGTAGATTTTTACCAAAAAATGAATGCTCAACTATGTGATCCCTTTTAGAAGTCATATATATATATATATATTAGAGGGAAAAAAAAGGCATCTTTACAAGGCACTTTTTTACATGTAGAAAAAATATGTTTTTACATGTAGAATTTGAAATGTGCTGTTAGAAAAATTAACATTATAAATAAATTTAAAAAAATTCAAAAAGTTACCTAACAAAGGTTCAAGCCTTTCTGCAAAGCTCTTGCTCCTGAACCCATCAGTCGGGTATTCGGAGGCTGAGGTATCGTCGAGACCTTCGCTGGTGGCATCGCTGTACGCACTCACCGTGGAGTTGCTCTCGTTGTCGTCGAACCCCACCATGCTGTGGGAAGCCGCTTTCTAAACAAACGCAACACAGGGTTTTTCAAGATAAAAGAAAACATACCATGTTAAAATATATGACAATTTCGAGATATAACTAAAAAATTATACATCTTTACAAAAAGGTTGTTTTTATTGGTTGTCATTGAAAAAAATATTTCAACAAATAAAATATATCGTAATTAATGAATTATGATAATTTAAAAAACATAAAAGTTTATTTTTGTGTGATTACTTTTTGAAGTATAATACATTCTTTTATTCATTATTTAATAGATACACAAACTTGTATCAACTATTTTATCAACTTTCAACTATCTTACAACGAAATAAACTAAATGAATACTATTTTATTTTATACATTAATGGTTAACATTTGTGTTGTTGGCAAATTTGTGTCAATTTCAACAAAAGTGAGTAAAATCATAAAAATCACAACATATATTTTAAGGAGTTTTTAATATAACAGTTTTCCCTTTTTTCTTTCAATAAAGATCCGATTTTATCACATAAAATTTTTGTAAAAGTCACGAGCCTCGTATGAACATAAAAACCAATTTTTATATCATAAATACGAAAATACAGACCCAACGTACCTGGGTTTCATTTTTCTTGTTATTTTCTAGGATAAAATTCCTCTGGTTCTCCATTTTCTCTCTCTGCAACGTATCGTCATCCCCGAGTATGTCCGTCTCTGGAATCACCAGCCGCAGCAACCTCTCCCACCTCAGACTATCCCAGGGCTCGCAGAACTCTGTCGCTGTGTCGTCGAGCACCTCGCTGGCACGCTGCCTATCCACCAGCTCTTGTGAATGGTCTGGCTCGCGATCAAGGTTGTCATATTCGGAGACACGCATCACGTTGCTTTGAGTCAATGGCCCGATACTTGGCAGAGACAGCTCTGGAGAACGCAAGGCTATAAGGTCTCCAACAGTGGTCATGTCTCCCCAGGTGACTGTCAGTGTCCGTGTATCCCATGTGCAAAGGAAACTTAGAGCTCAAGGTGCCGGGTAACATATCGTTTTCGTCACTGCTGGTGTCGTCGTGAGCCATCCATTCCCACGATGAATCGAGAGGCCATGCACTGCCACCTTGCCCGTGGCCTTTGACCTTTTTAGGGGTGGAAGACTTCTTAACAGGTTTTTGAGACACCAGATCGTGACTGGACACCTGTGTTTGGCAGTCCTTTTTCAACGAGTGGGACGATATTCTTTGGTTCAGTTCTTGCACCCACTGAGTTGAAAGTGCTGCATTCTGTTGTCGCCTGTGGATAGGAGAAGGTCCTAAAGCCTTGATATTATCGACACTGGAGGACAGGCTGGCCAGTCGTTCTTCGTCGAGGGTCGTGTCCACTTTGCGGCATTGGGCATTCTGCGGCCAGTGTAGGTTTGGATCTGAAAAGCGATGGTTAAAGAGTCTTTGAGGTAAATAACTTCTATCATTCGCGAGACTACAAGAGTCCTTGGGAAGAGAATCAACTGGTTCTGAATAAAATGGACTAGAAAATTTATCACGATCATCGGGCGAGGAATTGTCCAAAGAGCTTTCGCCAGGGCTCACTTCATTTCCTGGGGCATCTAAAGGTACATCAGCAGAAAATATATCTGTTTGTGTTCCTTGTGAGTAAGTATAGAAATGAGTCGCCAGAACATTATCACTTTGCTGCCGTTGGAAAAAGTCATGACTTCTGTGCTTTAAATTCTCCACACCACCACCATCCATTTTTAAAGAGGGTTGAAAAGTTTTGAGTTTTGTCTTTCTTTCACCATCTTTGGACACTGTATTGCCCCAAATATCCTCATAATCACTAATCTTGTCTGCAAGGCTACTTTTATAATAAGCAGAAGCCAGGTCGACGATATTAGACTGCTTGTAATGAGCCACTCTTGGTATCTTCTTTTCTGTCTTTTTTGTTTCGGGTTCTGCTTTTGCCATCTCTTCCTCTAGGTCCAAACCATTCGGCTGTGCCTTGCAGTCATTGTTACTGCTGGTAGGGGAAGATAGTTCTGGAGAGGTATCAGAAGGCTGGCTTGCTGGAATATTGGTGCAGGAGGAAGTCCTAGATGTGAGGAAGGAACGAGGGGGTGGCGGAGGAGGTGCATTATGGGCCTGATGCTTTGGAGCAACTGGCGGAGGAGGAGATCCGCTGCTGAGAGAGCTCGCATCAGGAGGATGATCCATGTTTAGGTGGAGGGTGGATGGCGGCGAAAGCCCATTTCGGCTGCTGACAGAAGCAGGTTTGAAAGTGGAATGTAAATTTTCAGTGGACTCGGGAGCAGGGAAAGAAGGAGCCAAACTTGGGCTTTTAACAAGACTGGAAAGCCAAAAATCTGAATGCATAATATCAATAAAAAAAAAAATTACCATTTTTTTTTTTCTACTTTAAAATTTGAAAACCATTAAAATTTTGGGTCTCTGTTTTCCCACCATTAATAGATAAGTTATTACCTTGACCTAATAGAGCCAAAGAAGAAAGCTCCTGCCTGGATCCAGCTTGAGCAAGTGGGCAAGGCAATGCTAGTTGCACGGGTAATTCATCACTGAAAAAAAAAAATGAAAGAAAAGGTAATAAATCAATGAAATTGATCGACATATATATCATTTTACCAGCATGATTTACGATACTGCGAATAATTACGTAATCGAGAAAAGAAGGAGGAGCTCACCAGCACTGACAATAATGAGCTACCAACATGGGGATGGCATGAAAATTGTTGTCGGAGCCTTCCAGCCGCAACTGAGCATCGCCCACGGTTTCTATCAAGTAATGTTCCACATAGGGTCCTTTATCTTCCGGCAGTCGAACAGACAGAGCCATGGTATTGGGTTTGCTTGATTGACGCACTATAAAGTTCTGCAAAAAACAATTTTTTTAAGTCAATTCCTACTTTTTTTTTTTTCACTCTATTGCAAAAAGTCCTTTATAAATAATTTTCGTTCATTTTTTTTTAAGTTTATCTGGTGCCATCATATATTGCCAGATATATGCAACTTAAATTAAAAAAACTGTATTAACATCCAGTGTCATCCATTACAAGTTAAAAAAAAAAATTTATTTGAACTCGAGTGGATGAATAAAAAGTATTTTTTATGAACGATTGAAAATTTGAATAAGATATATATAGGGAAAAAAATGTGAGCTAATAGAAGGAATTGAAAAAAGTTTAGTTTATGATTTTTTTATTTCAAAATATTTAAGAGAGACGATACATTCGTCAATGAATTTCTAAAACAAAAATAATAGATAAAATATGACTTTTAAAGCCTTTCGTGTTAAGAAGTTATATTGCAATTGTCCTTCAAATCTATCAATGTCTTTGGAATTTTTTTTTCTTAAGGGGGCATCTTAAGGAATCGACGTGTCGAACTATAATTACTACAGAACGAAATTCAGTTGCTCGTCCGCATGCTGCTTTCACTTTTGTGGGCACTACACAATTGGATCAGGTATAATTAGCCACTGTACGGCAAGTACAGTATGCATAGCACGAAGCACATTGCCCAAACATGCCTCGATATGCATTTTGAGTATCATCCTATGTAAATATCATCACATACAATTACCACAAGTTCTGCTTCAGTTAAAAGTTTATTTTCCATTAATGAGATGCAACATCATATTTTTTCACAGGTAATATCTTAAAACTCAGCATCATAGAAGTATGGTTCTTTGAGCAACTGTATGCTCTCCCAGCATTCTCAGTCTGTATTAGTCGATGTTGTATTGATAAAACACTTTACATATGAATGATGTACATGCAATCACAATGTGACTGCAACATTAGAACTTTAATAAAAATTTATGAAGGAAATGCTAGTTATATCCGCATGAAGGTCTAGCACCTTTATGTAAAACAGAAATTTGCATCCCACGATTTGCACCTACTCTAAAAAAAACCCCGAGATTTTAGATACATTCCTAATAAAATCTCACGTTCGGAACAATTTTTTTATTCTTGATAAACGCATTATTTTTATTTACATTATAACTTTTTTTTTTATTGAAAATTGAAATAAAATGTAAATTAATTGAAACTGTTACTTCCGGTTTCAAAATTGCCTTTTGAATAACTACTCTGCAAACAACATATTTAGAGAAGTTAAAATACAAGCTTTACAAAAAATTAAAAAAATCGATATTTCAATCGAAAATTGCATTTTAATGGTATACTGGCACCTAAAAGTTTTGCTATTTTGGCGTAGATATGAGATAGGCGCTAAAATGGTGCAATAGTATTCATGTGAACCTCTTGGGATAATTAGCAAGATAGAGATTGGGCAGATAACAGTATCCATCCATTTGAACTCAACCAGATAAAGTATGCAGGATCCTGTCATATTTTTTCTTCATATATGACCCCTTTCAAGTGTGCTACTGTGCTCAAAAAGTAAGACGAATTTTTTTTTTCAAAAACTCTTTATTTATTTTTCCAAATTTATTTCATCGCCTTCAAAGCAATCCCCTCAGGACACAATGCACTTATGCCAGTTTTTTTCCAATCCACACAATGCATGCTAAAAAGTCATCGGCAGGAATGGCCTCCAAAGCGCACGACCATTCACATTGAATCTCTCCAATCGACTCAAAACAGTGTCGCTGGAGAGATCTTTTGAGTGTAGGGAATAGCCAGAAGTCGCACGGTGTGAATACGTTGGTCTTGGAACGATGTGGGTTTCATTTTTGGTGAAAAAAAAATCACGAAGAATCAATGCAGTGTGAGATGGCGCATTCAGTGTTTTCGGTACCCATCGAGATTTGACGCGTTTGAGGCCCAAAATGGAATCGACTGATCCTTTTGAAAGTCCAACATCATCAGCAAGGTCTCTAATTGCAAATCAACGGTTTGCAAGCACCAAATCTTTAATTCTTCGGACGTGAGCTTCGTCGGTTGAGGTTGAGGGTCGACCAGAGGGCTCTTCGTCTTCAACGCGTTCTCTGCCTTCTTTGAACTGTTTATACTACTTCTAAACATTTCTTTCGATATAGAAATGCACACCGAATGCCTTCTGCAACATTCTACGTGTTTCCGCAAACAAAATTGAATGTAAGTTCTGTGCTCAATTCATTCAGACATTTCAAATCAGTTTTGGCGTCTCACAAAGCCAAGCGTAACTCAAGCACTAATGAGTATTTTCACGTCAAATTTCACACAGACGTCAAGGACAGTGAGCCCGGGCTCATGGCAACCTTAAAAAAAAAAAAAAAAAAAAATCCATAAGCCCCGAATTTTAAATTGGTCTTACTTTTTGGACACAGTAGTAAAAACAAACTGACAACATATTTAGAAAAGTTAAAATACATGCTTTACAAAAATTTGAAAAAAAAACGATATTTCAGTCGAAAATTGCATTTTAATGATATTCTGGCACCTAAAAGTTTTCCCATTTTAGTGCAGATATAAGATAAGTGATAAAATGGTGCAATAATATATTATTCATGTGAACCTCTTGATGGCCGGCTGGATAATTAGCAAGAAAGAGATTGAACAGAGAACAGTATTCATTCATTTGTACTCAACCAGATAAAGTATGCAGCATTCTGTCATATTTTCCTTTATGCTATTAGCGTTTCTGAATATGTTATTTATTTCTGCTAAAAACTGAGACGTTTGTCTTGTTGTGACATATCCTCAGTGTCCTGCAGTGCGGGACGGCATCCCGTGAGTAGTCTACTCATGAATGAGGGAAAGGGGTGCAACTTCTATTCTGATGGAGCACCCGTAGGTAGAAGTCTGAATTCTGCTCCGTGACGCTTTTACAGTCATAGGAGACCGCCGGGACTCGGAACCCGAAATCTGTGGCACCGAGCGCTAGACACTCGGTCATTCAGGTCTGTCGGTCATCGGCCATTCACATTTGTCTTAGTCAGGCTCACAGCATCAGTGATTATGAGAGCCAAAGGAGACAAAAGGAAGAAGACACTACTGTTAACAGAAGAGAGAGGCACTCACCCCTACATCCTTGCCCTGGAGGAGGTGCACGGCGCCCGCTCTGCCAATACCCGGCAGGAACCAGATGGGGTGGGTGCGGATCAAGCGCTCCAGCAGCCCGATGTCGCAGGGGGCGAAGCTGCTGCCCGTGTGGCTGCTGTCTCCGTCAGACGTCTCCTGCACGGAGCTCACAGACGAGCTGCTCACCAGGCCAGCCTGCTGAAATAAACACACTCGCAACCGTCACACATCGTAACACAAAATGCATCTGCAAATCAGTGAATAAAAAAGAATGACAAAATAACGCGCAACGACAAAACTGCAGTGTTAGTAAGGAATACAGGTTAATAGGCTGAGATGAAATTGAATCGTGGAAGTGGTACGGTACTAATGTAATGTCACGTAAGCATATATGGTATTTTTAAAAATGCCGGAAAGATGCCCAAAAATATCATAGCTCTTTTAACTGGAACACATCTAACCATTCTCCCTGTAACATGTACAATGCATGCAATGACTTGTATCTTTTCGGATCTTAAAAGAAATGCTTCGTGGTAGGTCAATATACAATATTGACTTTCAGCAAGTCGCATAACGCACATCTACAGACTTGAAAACAAAATTCATCGGATGATCACCAACTCACCTTGGTACTTAAGCGATTGTCTAATATCCTGATTTCTGAACTTCTCAAACATTCGCCAATTTATACTCAAAATTTCTACAATAATCTTCTTCACACTTGCAATCAGGTTTTTAAATTCTCTTCCTAGGTATGATATTTCTTTGTTTGAAAATAGAAAAAGATCGCTTACTGTTCTTAACATATAATACGTTGTTTTTTTCCCCCTCATTCCTTCATCTGAAGTGCCATGACTGCAAGACCCACCAGATGGTGGGCCTCCTCCTAATGTTACAGTTTCTTCTCATTTCATATTTATAAATTTTATTTTTAAAGTCTTCAAAAAAATTTTTTTTTCTATCTCTTAATTTATACTATTACCTTTCTTTTTATCTTTTATCAATTATATATTTCTAGACATAAAATGTGTGGCATATTTCAATGGATATTGACCTAAAGCAAAGCTTCTCCACCATCAAGATAAAAGTGTGTGGCTGTTCCGCAGCCAAAGTACTTTGTTTAAACTACCCAGTGGAATAACGCTAAAGGCATTTGATGTTGATTTGTTTTTTGTCGGAATAGATGTTTAAATAAACATGGTGGCTATGTGAAAAATAATTCTTACTGGGTATATATATATAAATCATTGAAGAATAAAATTTGTCTTTTAGAATTGTCGTTAATTTACTTTTTGAAATGCCTTTGTAAAATCGAACATTTCAGTATGTATGCTTTGAATGCCACTATGTCATAAACACAAGAGTTGTAACTTAAATTAATTGTATATTTTTATATCCATAATAAATAAATGGTTACATTTTATGTCCTTTAGTGAAATCAAAATTTAAGCTGGCAACAAAACAGCTGGCTTAACCTTGACATCAATAGTGGTGCTAATAATTTGAATGGAGTAGTCCACTGTACGACGATATTTTTCGAGTGTTTCTGAATTTTGGATTCTTCGCAAAGCCTCCCGATTAAAAAAAAAAACATTTTTTTATAAGAGAGAATGTGTGTTTCTCTCATAACAAAATATGTGAATGTTATAAAACAAAGAATATATATGCCAATGCTTGTACAAATATTAGCATAACTGTTAATTTAACGAGACGATGTTATTAGCAGTCAACCACAGTTAACGAGAATTAGCAATCAACTACAGTGAATGAAACCATGAAATTAATGATTACTTTTAACAGTGGTAATCGATGACGACGCTATATGACGTTACAAGTACGCTACGACTCTTTGGATAGAGAAGATTTTTTTAAACAGTTGACTTCAGCAGTTATTTAACAGTATTTCCCAGCTTCGACGATAGGTGGAGTTTGACGCCAGTCGCGATTCAACTCTTCGGATAACAAGGATTTGATAGTAGCAATATATTTCAACACCTGTTTAAAAATTCAACTTTTGACACTGAAAGGTTATTGAGCGTATCACCCAGAGTTACATTCAATTTAACTCCAGTTAAATTCAACTCTCGCATTCGTGGCTGAGTTATTTTTAACACCACATAAATATATTCTATCTTACAATAGAAAATAATGCTGTTGATTATACAATATTCACGTACATATCTTAACCACACATTAAATAATTAAGCAGTGTAAAATTTTGTGGTTAAAAATTAGCCGTCAATTTATATCAGCATTAACAATTAGCACTGTTAATGAAAAACTAAGTTTTCCCATTTGTATAATGTACAGTGTAAGTGATAATAATTTATTGAATTGGATAACATGTATGCAACGATGTTGAGCTACAGAGGTTCTAACTCTCGTAAATACAGGTGGGGGGGGCACTTTCAAAATGCTGTCAAAAAAGAACCACTCGTCACAATGAGTTCAAATTTGAACTCAAGATACTTGAAGAAGGGGGAAACGGTATGGCATCAAAAAAAAAAAGTTCCACCGATTTTTCCCATACAATTTGGTGTGACCTTGCCGTAGTGGATGGGCTTTCCACTCACAGTGTCACAACTGTTGAATGATTTGGAAGTCAATTTTTCTGTCCAAAACCGAAAGAATCAAACCCACTGAACACTACAGTTGGTTTCATGTGCAACTCATGCCAAATACATTGAAATTTCGATTCAAAATATCCCTGGCAGTCGAATTCACTTTCTTCATGCCGCTTACAGCGCCATCTATTAATACACTTTGTAGCTTTTTTATGATGCTGTACCGATTCCCCCTTTAAGTATCTTGAACTCATTGTGACGAGCGTTTCTTTTTTTTTTTTTTTTTTTTTTTTACAACATTTTGAAAGTGTGACTTTAATTAAAATCATGCTGTACATTCATATGAAAGCACTATAGTATTTCATTCAACTGTTCCCCGAAGATATTTTTCTTCCGCTGGAAAAAAAAAACGCATGTTAGTAACGAATGGCATAGAAATGTGTTAGTTTGCACCTCCCAAAAGTGACAGAGCGAGAGAGAGAGAGACAGACCTGTGCACCCAGGGCGTGCGCAGGAGGAGCGAGAGGAGGAGGCGCGGACCGCGGGGGCGGCGCGGGAGGCGGAGGCGAAGGGGAGGAGGTGCTGGTGGTCCTACCGTCGCAGCTATCAGAGGTAGGGGTCTCCGCAAACAGGGACTTACGGCTTCGGTACTCGCCGCACGCGTCCGCAGACCCGCTTTCGAGGAAGGCGCCATCCGGTCCAGCTCCTCGCATGAACTGCTCCAGTAGAGTGGCATGGCTGAAATCCAACATACAATCTGCATTAGGACACAACATTTAAAACAAACGCATACAATATATACTACAATACAGAGAACATATAGTACAGGGTGATTATAATTAAAAGTCCCATTTTCAAAATGCTGTAAAAGAAAAAAAAAGAATTACTCGTCAAAATGAGTTCAAAGATGCTTGAAGAAGGGAGAAATGGTACGGCAGCAAAAAGAGGTTCCAAAGTGCATTAATATATGGCACTGTAAGCAGCATAAAGAAAGTGAATTTGGCTGAAGAAGGGTGAAACGGAAGGCATCGAAAAATGTTCCAAAAAATTTCCACCGACTTTTCCCATCCAATTGGGTATGACCTTGCTGTGGAGGATGCGCTTTCCACTAACAATGTCACAACTGCTGAATGACTTGGAAGCTTTTTTTTTCCCTGTAACAATCCAGCACATTGAACCTACAGTTGGTTTAATGTGCAATTCATGCCAAATACGTTGTCATTTCGAATCAAAATATCACTTTCAGCCAAATTCACTTTTTTTAGGCCGCTTACAGCGCCATCCATTAATACACTTTGGAGCTATTTTGATGCTTTACCATTTCGCCCTTCTTCCGAGTATCTTCAGTTCGAATTTGAACTCACTGTGACGAGTGTTTTTTTTTTTTTACAACATTTTGAAAGTGGGACTTTAATTATAATCCCAATGTAAAGTAAAACACAAAGAAAAATCCTTTAAGAATATGGGAAAATATTCCACATGCAATCCCCAACAATTAACATATATAGTAAGGAAAAAAAAAAAATTTAATACTGAGATATTTTTGTTTCGAGGAATATGTATCCACAAGATTTAACAGTAAAATTCAGTTTCACTTCTCTCAACTAGAAAGGAAACTAGCTTCGAAAATCGTAAAAGTTAATGTTAAATAACAGTAACAGCAAACAGAAAAATACTATGATTAAATTACGATTAATCTTATGTTGTATATTTGTCAAGTGAAGTTATTGTCGCTTTTTAAGAGCTGTCTTAAATTAGGTTCGCGTCAGAATCAACAAGTTAAAAGCTATAAAGTCAACACAGATAATCAAAAACACCTGCAAAAGGAAAGGGCATATCTTTTGTTCGGGAGATAGGGGGAGGGAGCTGAAAACAACACAACTCCATTCAATTTTCTTCCGAATACATCCTAAATTTGATTAGAGAATTCTACTTCATTACCGGAAGATTACATACAAGAAGCAGAGATGAATTAGAAACACATGTACAAAATTCTTTCATTAGATTACATGTTGCATATAATTTTAGAAAAGAAAAATACTTAAGGTAAAAAATATATTGCTTACTTATCTTTATTCTACCAATATACCTTCTAAGACTTTTTTATTGTTGTTGTTCTAATGCAGCTGGCAATACAGAGACAGTTAATATTTATGCCATGCATAAACTCCTAGGCTGCACCGACGTTACACATTCAGCACTGGCTAGGAGGTGCGTGTAGCTTCAAAATATGCTACGGACGCGGAGTAACACTACGCCCGCACCGCTCTACGATCCTATCAAACAGGGACCTACGGTTTAAAGTGGATTCCGAACCACCACACACATCCATGGCACCACCGCGGTTCGAGCCCGAAACCTGTGGTACCGAGCGTCAGAGCGCTAGCCACTCAGCCATCAGGCAAGACTTTGTTGTATATTCAAACAATAATGCATTGACAACATTTAATCCTTCAATATTTCCCCATATCCTTTAATATTGATTATTCTAATATATAGATATATATATATATTATATAAAACCATTTTGAAAAATTTTATTTAGTAAAGAATTTGGTCACAAGTTTTTGTTTTAAAGTTTGTTTACGCTAATTGTTTTTGAAATTATTTGATAATTAATTACTTTTATACGTTTTGTAACATATTTAATTCAAAAAATAGTCAAAAGTGTTGTTAGTAGAACAAAACACACATTTCAAACTTTTAATTTTAATTTGAATATAGTATTATTAAGGTACTGCTATTGCTTAAAACTCAAACTTTGAAGTTGATTCATACATCCATGTCTAGAGTTTGCCAAACCTTTTTAAGGGGTTATTTAATAAACTGCCGTGTTCCCAAGGCTAAATAAACTATATTTCATTAAAGATTCTCTTTGTAACTTCTGATCACGCTTCAATTTCTGAAAAATGTAGAATTGAGTAAAATAATGCCGTTATTTGATTGAATGATAGCCCTAAATGTCGAATGAATGCATTATAAAAATTTTAATTTGAAAATATAGGTTATTTAATTTTAAGATTGAATACGAAAGAATTTATAAATTAAATATGTAAATATATCACTTCAACAAACAACCAGAAAGGTTTGTACCTCTTTAGAGAAAACAAAAAACAATTGTTTCTAATAATAAAAAAAAAACTTATAACCACATATCATTTGGATGCATGCATGTACATTCATTTCCATTTTAAAGTTGATTTTAATTATTTCTTATTGAATTTTTATGCATTTTGCGTTCATCTAAAACACCATAATACAAATAATTTCTGACCTACATGCTTTGAAATTTTATATAAATGTTTTTAAATGTATGGAGGGAATATACTTTGAAAATGATTTTAGACACATAATTATTCTTTGTTTTTGTTACAAATTAAGATTTTGTTGTATATCCAAATGGAAACAAAAACTGTATTGACAACATTTAAAAACAACACAACATAAAATACTTAATTAAGATAATAATTTTAAGTAAGATCTATATAGTACATAATAATATTGATAATAGAGAAAACAAATCAGTTTGTTTTTGGATTATCCTGTTTTACAACATTAACACTTTTTGACAAAAAATATGCAAATTATAAAATCGCAATGGAAAATTCAAAAATTTTATATGTATTTAGTCAAAAAATGTAAAGTGAAATATTTTAAATCCCGAACAATTTATATTAAAAATATTTTGCTAATTGAAAAACTCATCATCATCCGTGACAGAAATACTTTGGAAATGCATCCTAATCCCGCGGGTCGCTTATAACATTATATATGCCCCTATTAGATTTAGACCCACTATAGACATTTTTTGGAGGGAAAAATTGAAACATAATGAGTTATTATTTTCGTGTTCGTATATTCGCAAGAATATTATTTTAAAATCAAAGTTAAATTTTTCTCATAATTTCGACTGTTAATTTTTAAATATAGGATGCACACAGAATGTATTTGTTTAATACATTGGTTTTCAGTACTTTGGCCATTATAAAATATACATATATTGTAAAAGTGTGATAAATCTCACGGGTCGGAAAAAATTCAAGGCGCGCCCAGGGTTCGCTATCCCTGGTCTAGGGAATTTCAAATTGTACACAAAAAATTTTAAAAATCATATAAGTTTCTTTTACTGTTTAAAAAAAAGAAAGAATTCAGGTTAGTTTATTTTTAACGCTATTATGATTATACTAAAAATATGCATATGAACAATACTATAATAGTGTCCCATTAAAATATTAAAAAACTTAAAGAATAAACCAAACTATGAGATCGTGTAAAAACAACAATCTCTTAGAACTATTAGCCTGCAATCATCATAAAGAATAAACCAAACTATGAGATCATGTAAACAACAATCTCTTAGAATTAGTCTGCAATCATCATAAAAAAAAATTTTTACATATATTCTTTATGATGATTGCAGGCTAATAATTCTAAGAGATTGTTGTTTACATGATCTCATAGTTCGGTTTATTCTTTAAGTTTTTAAAAATATTTTAGTGGGACACGTACAATTAGTTTTAAATTCACATGTATTTAACATTTCGAGAAAGATGCACGTAGTGATTACGGAATAATTTTATAATTATCTAAAATTATTGAATTGATTTAAAAATTTTCTCTTACCGCAACAGCAGAAACAATTTTCGAAAAACACCATCTTAAAGCACGTCTACCTGTCCCCGAATGAGAGAAAAAGTACATTCTCATAGCTAAACAATGCTTCAAGAACGGGTTGCACAGATGCACGGCAAATGCATTTCAAACACAACGTCATATGCAAAATCTGGGAGTGTTTCTGTTTTATTAGTCAAATCACCAAAAGAGTTGATAACGGCCTTATCTCTTTCAAAATATAAGCAAAAAGCAGCACGGCTTCCGCATAGCGTTGAAATGCGGTTGATGGATGCGTTTCTCAGCATAAACAATTTGCGTCCGATACTTTAATAAGAAACATGCCTCTATTGATATAAAACAATGCAAAAGACATTATTGAAATAGTCTGTACTGAGTAAAATAATTAGCAAAGAAAACTGAAATCAAACTAAAATAATACATCTTTGATGATAATTTTATTGGGGCTCTTTCTCAATGATAATTTATTCGTAACGATTTCATTTTATTAATAAAGTTGATTTATCTTCTATATCGATCCATGACTGATGAATTGATGTTGATTTATTTGACTGATGAATGAACAGAAGAAAAGACTAATCATGAAAACTTTTAAATATATATATATATACAGGGTGATTATAATTAAAGTTCCACTTTCAAAATGCTGTAAATAAAGAACCACTCTTCACAATGAGTTCAAATTTGAACTGAAGATACTTGAAGAGGCATGGCATCAAAAAAGTTCGATTTTTCCCATCCAATTTGGAAATGACCTTGCCGTGGTGGATGGACATTCCACTAGCAGTGTCACAACTGTTGAATGACTAGGAAGTAATTTTTTTTTCCGTCAAAAAAAAAAAAAAAAAAAAAAAAAAAAATCAGGAACCATCAAGCACATTGAACACTACAGTGGGTTTAATGTGCAACTCATGCCAAATACGTTGTCATTTCGATTCAAAATATCGCTGGCAGGCGAATTCACTTTCTTTATGCCGCTTACAGCACCATCTATTAATGCACTTTGGAACTGTTTTTTAATTCCTTACCGTTTCTTCCTTCTTCAAGTATCTTCAGTTCGAATTTGAACTCATTGTGACGAGTGGTTCTTTTTCTACAGCATTTCGAAAGAGTGGGAACTTTGATTATAATCACCCTGTATATATATAATCTAACAAAAACCATAATGCCATTGAGGCGTCCCTCTTAACAAGAGAATTCCATCATAGAAACTTTATATTAGAAACTAGAATTGAAATGGAAAATTCCAAAATGAAAGAATTTACAATATTATTACTCTCCGTTGCAATTACATAATTGTATTGAAATGCAAATATTACCTTATTATAAATATTTAATTTATAATAAGTAATATATAATAAGTTTATATTTAATTTATAATAATATTTAATTTATAATAAGTAATAAGTATAATTAATCAAAGTTAATCGAATCTTTTGAAGTACCGTATATCTCCGAATATAAGCCGAACTGTGTATAACTTGCATAACGTTTTTTCTTCAAAAAATTTATTCGAAGTTCAGAACTTTTATATAAGCAGAAATAAATAAAAAATCTTGTAACGTTCTAAATTTAAAAGAATAAAGAAATTTTCATAACTAATGCACAGAATAGTTACGGTACAGATGCATGATCACGCATACGACGACTGCCGAGCATTGGAAATTGTTAAATAGCATTTGTAATACCAACATACATAATGGCTTAATGGTATTCTTACACAATTATACAGCTCTCACAACTTTAATCCATACTAGATGTCGAGTAGTTTATAAACCCGTGGAAAGTGGGTCGTCCACAATGCTGTCTTCAAGTCCTAGATGAGACTTGAAGGAGGAAAGGCGAGAACATCACAGCTGTACTCTATAGGATATCCCTGGCTACTTTCATCGGCGAGTATCCCATATCGATCTTTATGTGCAGTTGGTTATCTTGGACGATTTTGTCCAGGCTTTCTCTCTATGAATTAACATCTCAGAGAATGAAAGCGGAAATTGTCCCGTGCAGTGCTAGGCTATCTATGTGCAATTCTATGCACGCCTATAATTGCTAGGCACCCTTCTGGCTGTTCAAACATCCGGAGACGGGGGGGGAATGGAGAATTTCACCCCGTTTAAGAAGAATAAGGGTTCAAAACTCAGGAAGTAAATAATTCGACGACAATAATGAAAAGTCGCCGAATTGGCATAAAAACTAATTTATTCCGAATTGAGTTAATTTTTTAACGAATATTAATCCAATTTCGAATTTTTACTACTAATTGATCTAGGCTTTTTAATAGAAAGAGTGGAGTCTTTTATGTGGTGTCAGAACTACAGAGCCGAAACTAAGCATTTTTGTAAAAGTCAAAATAGAAAATATTAGTGCCGTAGTCTTAATAAAAATATTATCTTTTCGATTCCTTTTGCAATATGAAAAATAAACAAAATTAATATTAATAAAAAATTACATAGTACTAAAATTCTATATCAAATATAATTATTTTGATTTAACTACTTGAAAAGGATTGTTTCTTGTTTCTCATGAAATGACAAACAAGATGAAAATTTAAAAGTAGATTCAAAGTTCTCTTCTTTTCTATTAATGAGAGCAGCACAATTATTTCACGTTATTAAATTTGAAGATGGGATCGCCAAACAATAAGTAATTTAGCATGATTGAAGTAAAATTATCTATAACAATAGTGGCCAACCCGCGGCCCGCCTTGAATATTTTCCCGGCCTGTGAGATGTCACACTTTTTGCAAAATATATGTAATTTTATAATGATCAAAGTAGTAAAAATCAATGTATTAAAAAAACGTTATGTGTGTATCCCTATATTCAAATATTAACTATCGAAATTACGAGAAAAAATGAAACTTTGATTTTAAAAATAACATTCTCACGAATATAGGACAGATGTTGCCTGTTTTATTTATGAGTTTGTGAGTTCGCAGAATAATTCAGTTATATTCTGCGAATTCATAATACGCGCGCATCTTGGAACATCTAATATAACAGGTAAATATGCAGAGTTTATTGGTGATAGCAGAGTAAACTAGACTATTAGCTGAAGTTGTTAGAGCTTTTGGTTCAACTTACACTTTTTTTTTTTTTTTTTTTTTCCGAAAATGAAATTGATCAAACACAAAACAAGATCACATATAAAGGACGCTAATCTGCAACACCCATTACAATGTGCAAATACCCAAATGGAGATCGATTTGCAAAATCTAACTGAAAGAGTGGAGAAACACATATCGCACTAGTAAAATAAATATTTTTTTAATGATTTTTTTTTTTTTATTTCGTTTATATTTATATTTTTTTATATTTAATTTTTAGTGTAACATATTTTCTATACATTTAAGAATAATAGTAAACACAAAAATAACTCATCATGTTTCAATTTTTCTCTCCAAAAGATGTCTATAGTGGGTCTAAATCTAATAGGGGGATATACAATTTTGTATGCGGCCCGCTGAGTTAGGATGTCCTTCCAAAGTGACCCGTAAGATCATTTTTGTTGGCCACCCTTGATATATAATATCTTTAGAAAAAAAAAAAATAGACAACAGATACAGTTTTATAACAATTCATCGTATTATGATAGAAAAAAGGAAAAGTGTCTTACTTGGCAAATGATTCGTGGTCCAACGCGATGTCATCCGTAAATCCATATTGCTCCCTCAAGGGCGATGGAATGGCATCAGGAAACAAGTCCTGGAGCATCAAATCGAGGTCATGGGCGACCCCGCTAATCAGCTGCAAAGACACAAAAACACCCATCAAACAATGGCACGAAGTAAAATTGTAAAAGTTTCAATTGTCAGAAAACTGACATGAGCATATTTAACAAAAGCGGCAAACATAAAATATATCTAGAAATTGTATTACTGTAACTCATTTTCAGTGTTTTCGTTATCTGTTTCATAATTTAATATTCAATCGCTTTCTTTCGTCTCTTTTGAATCAATCAATGTCACTATTATCTTGGTCAGCCAATATTGTTGCTCTAATGCAGCCGACAATACAGAGACAGTTAATCTTTATGCCATCAGCAAGCTGCATAAAGATTACAATGCACCTCTGTTACTCAATGAACACTACCCAGGAGGCACGTGTAGCTTGAAGATATGCTACGGATACGACTAACACTACCCTCACAACGCTCTACGATCCTAGTAGACAGGGACCTATGGTTTAAAGTGGATTCCGAACCACGACAAACATCTATGGCACCGCCGGGACTTGAAACCGAAACCTGTGGTACAGAGTGCCAGTGCACTTGCCAATCAGTCATCAGACCCTTTAGTCAATATTGTACGTCAAGTACCGTGCACACTATAACATAATAAAGACTGAACAGTACGAAACAGCAGTCTATATAATTTTAATTTTGTACTTATTTTTAACTCATTTTCTTGAGTAAAAAATAGTTCAACAATTCTAGCAATCAAACATTTTTGTATCGAATTTAAAATTTTATTTAAAAAATGTTTGTGTATTTAAACAAAATACTGATGACAATATATTAACAGATCATTAAGTTATGTGAATGGTGACGAATGGAGATAAAGTATTTGTGGTTTGTAATGCAGCTGGCAATACAGATATAATGCATCTTTATGCTATAAGTAGGGCTACACGGTTGTTACTCATATAGCACTACCCAGGTGGCACGTGTAGCTTGAAGATGGCTACGGACGCGAGTAACACTACCCCCAAAACGCTCTACGATTATGTTAGACAGGGCACTACGGTTTAATGTGTTTGTGTATTTAAACAAAATATTGATGATATGTTAACAGATCATAAGTATGTGAATAAAGATGAAGTATTTTTAATCACGGAATTACTACAATGGACTAATACAATTAAATACGGTATACACATTATACTTTAAAGTCCATCACGAAAAGAAGAACAGTACAATGATCTACTATGCAGTTAATTCATTTCTTCTGACCCATCTACTTGAGGGTCAACAAAAACAGTAGAAAATGAGGGTGAAAAAATAAGTGAAGTCTTTCATACATCTGTAGAAGAAAGATAACGCCGCGGTTTTTGCTTTTAATATCAGCGCACAGTATATAAACAGATCTAGATTTCTATGAAGAAGGACGATATCACATCACCGCACAAGGATTCATCAAAGATTCTCTTAATATCACTTCATCACATGTGGTGATGGAAGCGAAGACGTTGATTTGCGCTCGATCACAAGTTACGGAAGCGGCCATTTTTGGGAAGGCTTTATACTCACAGAATTATAAAACGAACAAGGAACAAAGAAAATTTCTAGTTTAAAAGTTGAGAATTACAATTTTAAATTTTCAATCAATTTTAAAATTGAGAATTTTTTGTAGAAAGGGATTGTATTAAAAACTTCTGAAATTGTTTAATAATTCTTATTGTTGACGACTCCCTAAAATGAATTTCATTTGAAATACTAATTCTTCAATATTAACATTTTTTAAGAATATTTATACATTCATTATATAATATTATTAACATTATAATATAAATAATTCATTCTTTCTTTCATCGTCATTAGTGGCGCAACAGCCCCATTGTGGGCCAAGGCCGTCTGCCAAACTGACAGATTTCGAGACAGGAGATGTTTTTGTTTTTAAGGGATAAGGTAGTCAGCCCTATGCCCAACGCTCTTACAGTCCTATGAGACCGGGGCCTACTGTTTAAAGTGGATTCCGAACCACTAAAAACATCCATGGCACCATCGGGACTCGAACCCGAAAACCGTGGTACCGAGCGTCAGAGCGCTAGCCACTCGGCCATCCGGACCCTAATTCTTCCTTTACTTTCCTTAATTAATGAAGCATTCAAAACATTATTCAACAAATTTATAAATTTAATATATTCAATACTACAGAACGTATAACAGTTAATATACGATTATATTGAACTGTTGTATAAAAGCTACACATTCGATGTACTTCTAAAAAATAAATAAATAAAAAATAAAAGATAGAATTCTGGATTAAACAACTCGAACATAAAATGTGACAATTTTAAACATCATGTGCATGTATGATAATCGATTATGTCAAACCAATATTTTCCGTACTTGAATAAATTTTCCTTTCTGTTTTACATTGTTTTCATTGTACCATTGTTTTAGGCGCTATACGTTTTTTTTTTAAAAACTTTTCGTTTTAGAAATCATTTGAATTCCATGGAAAGCAAACGTATGAGCATCTTGATTCACTTTTACCTTTGGAATGAAGCCATTTCACGGTCTGGTGAACCAACAAGCAGAAATGCCGAATGCATCGAAGCGGTGTTGCTTGTTTACAGATGAATATCGCTTTCAATTAAAACGACGACAGTTCCTTTAGGAAAGAACATACCCAAATATGGCTGACCCACGATCGGTGCCGTCTCAACTATTCCTGGCGATAACGGGTAATCGCGGATGTGTTGTTTATGCCCTCCTGACAGAGCGAAAGGTCGGCCGGCCTTTGATTACAGCTGGCCACTCGAGAACTCACTTGAATTAATTTGTTGCCACCACCGCACTCATCCGATTGCGCTATCATCTCATCCAAGTCTAAATTAAAAATAATTCAATATTTATGCGGCCTGATGGCCGAGTGGCTAGCGCTCTTGCGATCGGTACCCCAGATTTCGGGTTCGAGTTCCGATGGTGCCATGGATGTTTGCAGTGGCTCGGAATCCACTTTAAACCGTAGGTCCCGGTCTAATGGGATCGTAGAGCGCTGCGGGGTTATTGTTACTAAGCGTCCGTAGCTTATCTTCAAGCTACACGCACCCGGTGGGTAGTGCATATACTGACGTCGAATAAGTGATTAACGTTGGTGCAGCAGTATATTATGGAATTAGTACATAGAAATTCAAACAAGTAGCCTGCAAGAAAATTTTAATTGATATTTCTCTCTTTTTTTTTATCCTCCTTCAACACATTACAGTATAATGTAAATGGCTGCTTTGCAATTCTGATAAGTTCCTCACTTCATATTTAAAAAGAATTACTTTCTTTTTTTCTCACATTTGAGTTTAACCTGTTATGGCCACATAAATACACTTTCAATTGAGATTTGTTCGGTAATTAACTTTCATCTACACTTCCGGGGAAAAACCCTGGCAGATTAATTGCAGTAGTCTGTAATTGGGCCTTTTGGTCGAATGGCTAGCGCTCTGGCGCTCAGTATCACAGGTTTCGGGTTCGAATCCCGGAAGTGCCATGGATGTTTGTAGTGATTCGGAATCCACTTTAAGCCGTAGGTCTCCGGTCTCATATGATCCGGCGTCACAGAGCCCAATCATACTTCGTCTCACCCACATCATTCCCAAACTGTGAAGGACAACTCAGCTCTAGGCGATGTAATGTGGAGTGGTGTGGTTTGGTGTAGTAATAGTAGTAGTAGTTCAATATTTATAAATTAGAAACTGGGTATGAATAATTTAACAGAAGTCAAACGCACTTTACGAGTTAATCTGAACCGAGGAAAATGAACGCAGTAGCAAAAACATTGCAATAACTTAACAGTAATAGTAATTATTACACTATCAATATATTCAAATTTTATTTATTCTCCTAGAATAATGCGTTACATTCTTATATCAATACTAAAAAAGAAAACGTACATTATATATATATATATATATATAATTCATAATATGTCAACCAATATGTCAACCAATCTAATGGGTTATAAAAATTAATTTGAAACTTTTTTTCAACAATTTTCTATAATTAGTAAGTGAAAAATAATTTCTATTCCTTCTTAAATGCGAATGTTTGTCAGATATTCAACAAATAACTAAACTGAATTCTCTTTTTGAGGATGTCTCCCCCCCCTAGTTATTTACATTATCGTCTCCTTCTTGAACAAGTTTCATCCTGTGAACTCAATGTTTGCTTATCCATAGAATAACAACAAGCGTCATTGACCTTCAAGGAGAATCAACTTTCAGACCGCAAGGATGCCCTCTTTGTACCGCACTGCAGTTACAATATTGCAAGGGTTGACGTGGAGATCAATTTAACGACAGATAGCCATCTCGATCCAAACCATTGTCTCTGTATGCGTGTAATTAGCGAAAGCTGTTGGCCTGATCTCGAGTTCCAACAGTCCTCCAGATCAATAATCGTTGTCTACAGGTTAAATTGCAACTCATCGGTAAACAGGATGGTTGTTGCGAACTCAAGAGATGTCTTATTGACAGTCGGAAATAGTCTGCACTGTTAATATCAATTGCTTTGTCATTTCCAATTTGTGGAACTGGCGTTAGTGTAAAAAAATCCTAAAAAGTAGTAGTACATCATCACGATTCTCAACTGCTAAAGGACGACCGTTTTCTGCTGCGAGCCCGATGCCAAGTATTATGGTAGACACCAGCGTATTAGTGATTATGTATGATAGTGGACACCAGTGTATTAGTGATTATGTATGACGCTGGAAACCACTTCAATATAAAAACACTTCTCTAGCCCTAGATATAATACGATGAGATGATCTCTAGACCAGTTTAAAGTTTTTTTTACATATAACAGAGTGGGGAGCCGAATTCAAGTCTTCTCGTTTATGATAAGCTGTACTTGATGACGCTGCATGGTTGGAAGAAGCTGATGTGTTGTCAATAATGATAACTGTGGCACCAGTTGCACAAATTGGAATTGATTTAACAATTGATATTAATGGTGCAAGCTATTTCCGACTGTCAATAAGAATCTTGAAAAAGTTTAGCATCTCCCATCGCCTGGAGTTATTCAAATGATAACGTCTATTCATTTTTTGCACAATTTGGCTCTTTGACATCCGAAACACGTATACAGAATCAGTCAATAACAAAACCATTTTTTTATATAGTTCTTAAGCTTTACCACAGTCACACGTTTCTTTTAAAACCATAATGGTATGCTAAATTTTTTGTTGCGTATTAGTTTGTCCACGTGTCTTTTATGCATATAAAATGTGCAGTTAGACGTTGTTTTTTTCACCACCATTTATACATTCTTGTATAACCATATTCTCAATAGTTATTATTTGTTATTATATCTAAGGCAAAAACTGATAGTAAACAAAACCGAAAAGTGCAATTTGAGTATCTACATGGTTAGAGTAAAAAATAATCACAATTTCAATGTTTCAATTTTTATGCAATAAGGGCCTGAATGGCCGAGTGGCTAGCGCTCAGTACCACAGATTTCGGGTTACAATCCCGGCGATGCCACGGATGTTTGTAGTGGTTCGGAATCCACTTTAAACCTTAGGTTCCGGTCTAACAGGATCGTAGAGCGTTGCGGGGGTAGTGTTACTCCGCGTCCATAGCTTATCTTCAAGCTACACGCACCTCCTGGGTAGTGCTAAGCGAGTAATGTCGGTGCGGCGCTAGCCTTAAGGCATCGAAGACAATTGTCTAAGTGTTTGTCAGCTGCATTAGAACAACAACAACAACAACAAAAAATGCTTTAATGTTACTGAATTTATTTCTGATTAAATGCATCGAAATAAAATTAAGAACTTAAATAATAATTTCTTTTTCACAACCTCTATGAATTTTTATTTGTAGAATATACCCAATAGAATGACGACTTCTTATACAAAGTGCTAAAAGCTATTTCATGAAGCAGCTAAAAACCATTCTCCACTATAATGCATTCATAATGGCCCCCAATGAGTTACGATCTTCTTCAGAATACCTTTACTGGAGAAGGCATTATCGGGCAGAGGCGCCGTTAACTAAATGCTATTTATTCGTAATGCCATTCAAGGAGCGAGATAAATCATCGCGTGATATTGTTCTCCTGACGTATGTAAAGCCGGCGACGTCACAGTTCTGAAAAAACATCGCTTTTTTATTATTATTTTTGTGTGTCTGTCACTAAAGCGTGGTGACACATTTTAGCATCACTGAAAAGAGCTTTTAGAAGACGACAGAGGAAAGGACAAATATAAATTTGAAAAAAAAAAAGTACAAAAAATATGCACATATGCCAAAACTTTATGTTGAATGAAATTTATTTTTCCTACTTTTATCCAAAACACATATCAAAATAGATCATGTTCCATTTATTTGAATATTACTGAGAAATGAACATATGTTAAAACATACTGTTTAAACTTATTACAAAAGATAAAACCGCATTGAATCATTTTTTTTTTTTTATTTAGGAGATAAATTGAACTGCACGTAGAATATATTTTTTTCTATAAAAACCTTAAATGAGAAGAAAATTAAAGAAAACATGAGGTAAAGCTAATCATCCCATTATGGCATTGTTGATCAATACAATTAAGAATTTAAGCCCGTAAAATATCAGCATTTGGAATTCCTCATTATTTAATTAAAAGTCTCTAAAAAATGAGAATATGACGCCCCCCCTTTAAAAAATAATTTTAATAATTTCGTAATAGTTCTGATTGGATGAGTTTCTTCACTTCAGAGTTCTATTCCCTTTAAGATTGGTTTGGTTTGTCGCTCTACGGTCATCTTATGCACACGAGGACTAAACAAACCAGGACCTACAGTTTAAAGCGGATTCCGAACCCTCAGAAGCATCCATGCGAACCTAGAACTGTGGTACTAAAGGCCAGAGCGCATTTTCTTTAAGAACAGCTATCATCACATCAATGAAATGAAACCAAAAAACATTAGATGTTAGGGTGCAAAAAGGACCTCCAGGAAAGAAAATCATCATGGGAAAAATGTGATGGTACGCATCAATGTGCACTGTAAGTTATCTGTTAGTTGACTGTTTGAAGGAAAGTTGAATTTTAAATTTGGAAAGAAAACACAATAAAACAGTTTCCGCACATGGAAAAACAAAGCTAAAAGGAATCTACTACTGTGTCCAAAAAGTAAGGCCGTCTGTCTACTGGCAGATTTCGAACAGGAGATGTTTTCTTTTAAGAGATAGGGTTGTCAACTCTACGTTCCATAGTCCTATTATATCCGGACCTACGGTTTTAAGTGGATTTCGAAACACTGCAAACATCCATGCCACCGCGCGAACACGAACCCGAAACCTGTAGTACTGAGAGCCAGAGCGCTAGTCACTCGGCCATCAGTCCCATTTAAAGTACCTGCTTTATGTAAATAATATTATCAAAAGACTAAAGTGGATTCCGAGCCACTACAAAAATTCATGACACCGCCGAGACTCGGATCCGAATCCTAAGGCACCGGACACTAGAGCGGATATATCGTATCTAATGTGTATTTTAATCAAAAGACGGGACACATTTAAATCAACTCCAAAATAAATATAGATAGAAAGATGCAGTTTGCTGTTTTTATCAGATAGAAAAGAAACAGGATTTTTTTTTAATAGTTTGTTATATATACTAGTACATAAAAATCTTCATGAATCATCACTAGCGTGGATGGAATTTTTACAAGTCAAATTCGCACACTTAGCAGACAGCAATCACACATCTCTTTAAGAAAAGTCATCAGCACATTAATGGTAAAAAACATTAGATGTTAGGATGTAAAAAAGACCTCCAGGAAAGAAAATTATTATGGAGGAAATGTGATGACACGCAACAATGTGCATTATAAATTATCTGCTAGTTGATTTATTTAAGGAAAGTTGAATTTTAAATGACGTTAAAACACGTTAAAATTGTTCGTGTACATGGCTAGAAACGAAGCTGAAAGGAATCCATATAAAATAATCTTCATGAATCATCACTAGCGTGGCTGGAATCTTCATACGTCAAATTCCCACATTTAGTAGACAGCAATCACACATAATCCATATCCTCGACATTAAACAACACATTGTTTGAAGGAAAGTTGAATTTTAAATTAGGAAGAAAACACAATAAAACTGTTTCCGCACATGGCAAAACAAAGCTTAAAGGATAGATTAAAAACCTTCATGAAACATCACTAGCGTGGATAGAATCTTTATGCGTCAAATTCCCACATTTAGTAGACAGCAATCACATATAATCTTTATCCTCGACATTAAACAACACACAAAATTAAAATGCGTGTCGCGTAGCTTCTTAAAACTTTGTCACGCATCTCGGAAGAAAATAAAGCTTCGGAACGTCAACTTCACAAGCAGATCTCACGTGGAATTACGAAAATGTCAACTCTTTCCTTATCGGTCGCTTGAAAAAACTGATGACGGGAGGGCATCCAGAATCTGATGATGATGGGAGGGTGTACACACAACATCGTTTCCTGTGAGGAGAGGACTGGGAGTGTAAAGTTAATTAGTTCTCTAATCACACTTGCGGCAAAATTCGCTCAAAAGCTTGGATCAAATTTTTGAACCTTGATGAGAAGTGACAAATATATGGATAGATAATTAAGACAATGACGTGTTTAGAAAAACTGATTGCTGATATAAATATATTGGAGAAAAATATTTAGAGAAAAAAAAAAAAATGAATTGCAATTACAAGAGTATAGTAAGCCAGTGTCCACATTTGAAATAGTAAATAACTGAGATAGATAGAATTATCCCTGTTTCATCTATCTATCTATAATCCTTATTTATTAATCTATCTACAATCTTATTTTCCTTGTGTTAAAGGTAATTTACATTTATCTAAATAATTACTAATTACCTAATTTACTAATTAATTACTATCAGTTTTATTTTCCATAAAACTAAAACTGATAGTATATAAATAATTCTTTTTTTTATTCTATTGTTTTTAAATTCAAACTATTAATTTAAGAAAAAATAATTTGTTTAAATATATATCATCTTATTTCGAGAATTATGGGAGTTTTATTATTATTATTATTTCAGGGGCCTGATGGCCGAGTGGCTAGAGCTCTGGCGCACGGTACCACAGGTTTCGGGCTCGAATCCCGGCGGTGCCGTGGATGTTTGCAATGGTTCGGAATCCACTTTAAGTAACAGCGGTGCAGCCCTTGCATATGGCATAATAATTAACTGTCTGTGTATTGCTAGCTGCATTAGAACAACAACAGTTTAGGAAAAAATCATTTGTTTTAAATACACACAGTCCAGTCACATTAATGTGACCACCACCTACTTTCGTCGTCAACGTGAAATAACCCATCACAAAAGGCAGGTGGCAGCACATTGCAGTGGAGTGTATATAAAGAATTTCACTTAATACCACACTCCACTTAAAGCCAGAATATACAAGAGTGTATATTCTGGCTTTTGACAGGGGGTCACATTAATGTGACTGGACTGTGTATATCATCTTATTTTTTAGCGATTACAGGGGTTTTATTATTATATTACTTTAACTATGTGCATGTGATATAGATATTTTAAGCCAGGGAAACACATTTTTATTTATTCTTGGAAAGTTTCCTGAAAAGAACTATTTCTGAATAATGTTTGATTGTGAGTGAAGCATGGTTATTTTTATTTTTGTGTATTGAAATTTAAGAGATTGTAAATAGCTTATTTGGAAAAAGATTTTAAGAAAGACCTTAAGAGTTATCATTATAACTGAATAACCCGATTTTAAAATTATAGATTATAAGAATATCATTCTTATATGATATTATGAGGTGACTAGGACAAGGAGTTTTGTAAGGAACACAATTTTACAGGAACGACGCCGAAAAATATTTTTGAACTAAAAAAGTTATGAAAAGGACCCGAAAACTCAAACACTCATATTGAGAAGGATAACACCCCATATTGAACAATTTTTTTTTTTTTTTTTGAAGAAGACAGTTTGAATCTAGTCCTTTTTGAGAGACAACCTTGTCGTACATTATTACCGAAAAATAAAAGATTTCACATCTTTTAGGATTATTTACCTTTGTAATAAATCAATTGTTCGTGAACCAGAAGTAAAAGTTGACTATTACAGCACCATGTAAAAATTATTACTAAAGAAATTTAAATTGACACCTGAAAAATTCCATCAGTTGTTTACGATACATATGAAAACTCAAGGCAATACCTGGCAAGACTTTTATCATGAGTTGTACACATACTCTGAAGGTTTGGACATCAGCATTGAAAATAATAACCGTTTGATCAAACCAAGAGATTTAATAATAACAGATCAAATTATAAAACAGGTTCCGACCGATTTTAGATAGCATTTACTTTGATGAATGAAGTGATATTGTTTCTCATGTAGAGTTAGTAGAAAAACGTGATTATGAGAGTGCAAAAAGACCGAAAAACAATTTCTAATTATGAACGTGAATGATTTAAATTTCCAAAGCAAATAATAAAAATATTCGAGAGAAATTCAGCACGGACCAACACCATAGACGAGAAAAGTTTATCTAGGAATGGACTCATAGATAAGTGCAGGAAACAAGATTAAGAATGCACGCGCCTGGTGGCCAATTGGCTAGCGCTCTGTCCTTTGGTACCAGGGGCTCCAGATTCGAATCCTGGCGGTGGCATGGATGTTTGTGAGTGATTCGAAATCCAATTTAAACTGTAGGTCCCGGTCTACTTAGCCCAAAGTGTGCATAAGATGACAGTAGAGCGACAAACCAATTCAAATTAAGAATGCATTAATATTTTCAGCTCTTGCAGGTAGATGCTGCTTAATGAAATAAGAACTAGTTTTGGCCATTGTTTTAATTCTAGTGCCTCGCATTTAATTAATTACAAATGGAAATTACAATACCATCCCCCTTTCTTACTACAGAGACTTGGGAGATTTTCCATTAACAGATTCCCTTAACCGTCTTTAATTGCGAATGGTGCTTCGTGTAAGTATAGCAGAGAAAGGCCAGGAAATGGAGAAGGCGAGATGCGCTCTAATTCTCTGAGGAAGCGTCCGACGACGAACAAGAGACGTGGGACGTGCTCTCCCACGAGCGACGCGAGCACAAAAGGCCTCTCTTTGTTGTGAGTAAGGAACCGCCAACTCTCTCCACATGGGTCTTGCCCAAACTAACGGTGCCATGACGTGCTTTTCAAAGCCGCACAGTTTTATGCTCGCTCTTCTTTTCTTTTGAGAACAAGCAATATATATATATAAAAAAATTAAATTGTATTTGAACTTGTATTGAATTTGAACTTGAGTGGATGAATAAAAAGTATTTTATGAACGGTTGAAAATTTGAACAAGATATATAGAGGAAGAGTATGAGCTAATAGAAGGAATTGAATAAAAAAAAAAAAAAAAAAGAATCGATTCGGATGAAATAGATCTATTTATGAAATTTACCGTCTATTATCAAGTTTTTCTTGATTCTTTTTTAACTCTGATTCAATAAGCACTGAATATATTTGACAGAATTATCCAACAAATTATCTTGTTGTGCACGAATATATTTGACAGAATTATCCAACAAATTATCTTGTTGTGCACGGAAGAATGTTTAGGAGTGGCCAACCGCCTTGCACATTTTTTCCAGCTCGAGAGATTGATCACACTTTTACAAAATAAATTTATTTCATAACGGCCAAAGTAGTGAAAACAATTGTATTAAAAAATTACATTATGTGAGCATCCATATGATCTAATTTGAGAAATCTGGCGCAAAAAGTTGTTAGAGCTTTTGGTTCAACTTACACCTGCAAATCGTTTTTTTCTAAAATAAAATTGACCAAACATGAAATATGTTCAAACATAACGGACGCTAACCTGTAACACCCATTACGATGTGCAAATACCCGAATTGAGATGGATTTGCAAAAGCTGAATGAAAGATGTCGCATTAGTAAAATAAATATTTTTTAATGATTTTATTTTTAGTGTTATATATTTCTTTACAATGTGCATTTAGTATCCTTATTATTGTTGTTATATCCTCTATGTTTACATGTAAGAATAACAGTAAACACAAAAATAATAACTCATTATGTTTCAAATTTCCACACCCAAAAAATGTCTACAGTGGGTCTAAATTTAATATGGGGATTTATAATTTTATATGAAGGCTTACGGAGTTAGGAGGTATTTCCAAAGTGGCCCTCAAGATCATTTGGGTTGGCCACCCCTGGTCTCGAGGTTTTGAAACCCTTAAAATTCCTAATAGTTTGTAGGGAATCTTAAATTTGTAATTAGATAAACAAAACCAACTTTATTTCAAGAATTTTGATATAGCATTCAGATTATTTTAATTATGTACTGAAGTGCAATTTTTATTTCATTATTGCTATTATTTTTTAATATTTTTAAAGGAATCCGAAAACATCAATCCATTAATCGGTTAAGCTCTTATTGATAGAAGAAAGCACAGTCATCCATTATTGAAAATAGTGGTCATCCATTGTTAAAATTGTGAATTGAGAGAATTCAAAATTATCCATGTCTTGTAGTCAAAATTGGATTATTTTTCAATTCCTTCTATTAGCTCACACTCTCCCTATATATATCGTGTTCACATTTTCAATCGTTCATAAAATACTTTTTATTCATCCACTCAAATTCAAATGCATTTTTTAACTTGTAGTGGAGGACACTGGATGTTAATACAGTTTTTTCAAATATTAATTCATTAATTAGATTTAATTCATTAATTTTAGATTTTTTTTTTTAAGATTTAAGTTGCATATATGTACCAATAGATGGCGCCAGATAAACTTAAAAAATGAATGGAAATTATTTATAAAGGACTCTCTGCAATAGAGTGAAAAAAAGTAGGAATTGACTTAAATTTTTTTTTTTTTTATATATATGACTTGTTTATTTGCTAGCTACCCTTTTGGAGACATCACTAACCTCTAAACAAGACACTATCAGGTTCCCACATAATAATAAAAAGTCAGAAGTCCTTCCGTGTACATCATTTAAAAAATAAACAAATGAACAGGAAACAATTATTGATTTCAATCTTAAACACAGAGTTGAACTCTAAAAGGAAGGGGAAGTCCTCCATTTTCTATAAGTGGACGGATTTATCAGAAGGGCCAGGAATCGAATTTCAGTTTGGACGAGAATACAAATAGGAGGAGGATCGTTCATCATCCTGAGAACGCAAAAAAATGAGCATCTTAATTGGCTTCCTTCGGAGGCGATTCATTGGAAAGCAAGACGCGTCGTGTCTAATGAAGCACACTTTCGCTCGGAGGGGTGTCCTTGACTCTGCGAGAGGGTGTCGCTGAACTCCCGCAGCCACAGGAGAGAGAGAAATTAATGAGGGGGCCGATTATTAAGACCGGTAGCGGAGCAACTCGTAATGCTAGAGGAAAGTTAAGGTAAGAATGAAGTTTTTCGAGAAAGAATACATCATTCGCACATAATACAGGGTGAAGTAAATGGGGGGAATTAGTAAAGTTTAAGAAACATGCACACAGCAGATAAATAATAAGACACTATTAGAAAAATATTTTAATTTCAATATGATCTTTCACAAATTGTTCACTTATCTCTATTATTTCAGTATATATATATATATATATATATATATATATTCACACAAATTTTACAGCATAAGTGTGACAAATTCTGACTTCACCCCGAACATTTTAGGTTCTATTAAATTTAGGCATTACTCCATTTAAAAAGCTGAAAAAGGAACAAGACACACACTATTTATATTTATATATATATATATCCTGCAAATAGACAAATTAGCTCATCTAATCTTGACAAATGAAATTCCAGCTTAACATTAAAATGTTGATGTATCTATAAATACTGATGTATTAATATATCTATAAATACTCATGTATTAATATATCTATAGGGCCTGAATAGCCGAGTGTCTAGCGCTCTGGCGCTCGGTGCTACAGGTTTCGGGTTCGAATCCCGGCGTTGCCATGGATGTTTGTAGTGGTTCGAAATCCACTTTAAGCCGTAGGTCCCGGTCTCCTATGGCTGTAAGAATGTCACGCAGTAGAAGTCAGCCTTCTACCTACGGGTGCTCCATCACAACAGAAGCTGCACACCCCTTCCCTCCTTTCATGAAGGATACGACGACAACAACAGCAATATATCTATAAATATCCTTGTATTATGTATTAATCATCTGTATCTTTTCTTTTTGCTATGGGAATTAGGAGCCATTTCACCAGCCATGTCTGTATTGATCAAAGTTCCTTTTTAAATCCATGTTTCCCTACAGAAGAGAGGAGTACTATCTAGTACGGGGCCAAGATACTCCGTAAATCCAAAAGAATGACTGGAACCGCCGCGTTTTTTGTTCATTTCCTATTACGGTGGCTTCAAGCACCAACACTGATCCACCAAAGTGGTGCTCCCTTTGTAAAAAGATCAAGAAGTTTAGCGAGTTCATGATTAGAAGAAAAGAGGCGTTGGGGAGAAATAAAATAGAAGATGCGGTTTAAAAACGTTGTTCTAATGCAGCCGGCAATACAGAGACAGTTAATCTTTATTCCATAAGCAAGGGTTGCACCCCCTGTTACTCACTGAGCACTACCCAGGGGGCACGTGTAGCTTGAAGATAGGATGCGGACGAGAGTAATAATATTCCCACAACACTCTACGATCTTATTAGACCGGGACCTACGGTTTAGAATAGATTCCGAACTACTATAAACTACTCTATGGCACCGCCGGGACTAAATAAACAATATCAATTCATTATGTCTTGATAACAATTTTTTTTCAACTAGCTGTTGTCTATTTTGCAGAAGTCGGTTACCAGGATTGACACAGTGTATCCAACCTGAATCAGAAAGCAACCAACCAACACTCATTCCAGAAAGGCAATGTTTTTTTTTATACCTGCACGGGAGCGAATTAAAGAAAGGGAAAGGAAAAGAAAGAAAGAAAGAAAAACTTTCGCTTATTTCCTTGGCCTCTGTCGGAAGTGGACCGCGATGACAAAAATTGCACGCCCACAACAACAAGGAAAGTGCGTGCAGAGCATTTCAAGCTGCGTTCTGCTGTTTTATGGAAACAGGGGGTAAATTCTTAAATAAGAACAATTGATTCAATTGTGCTCTTTTAACTGGTAACGCAAACAGGTTCCGTTAAAATCCAACTTGTTACATTTTATCTTGTTTATCTAACAGTTAATTCAATTTAGACAGCGAACTCCTTGGGAACGTCATTTTTGTGGAAAATCTTATAATTCAATTGCATCCACACTCCATACAAAACAACGAAATTTTAATTCAGTGTATCAATTGCAAGAATCAATAAATTCACTACTATATAACTATACTCGCGATAAAAAAAAAAATGGGTTGAATGATTCATTCGATCGTTTAAGATACTGAAGAAGCGATATTGAAACTGTGCTAATAAACAAAATCTTTATGAGTATTAAAATATTGACTGGGATTCCGTTTTCATCAAAGAATCAAACATTGGCAAAATATGAAGGATACATTTGGAAAAATTCGATTAATTTGATTATGAAACATGAGAAATGATATTAGCAAAAAATAATAATGAGACATAACATCGAATATAAGACCGGATATACAGTAACTCAAAAAAAAAGTATTGAGACACTTGGCGTACATGTAAAGAAAGCTATTTATAGAAATATTAACAGAAAAAAAAAAAAATCAACAAGTGGATTACAAACAGTCAATTGGTAAATATGCGGTGGATAAAACTAAAAGGTCAAACCCAAGCAGCATTAAGTTCAAATATAATTTTAACGAGGATTATCTTTTCATGCAATTGACATAGGGAAAAATAGGTAGGCTACCAATCTTAAAAAATACATAAATCAATCATTATTGTATCTTAATGGTAGAACAATTTCAAAAGAAACAAACAGAAAAATGACGATGAATTTATTATATATACTTTCAATAAAACACGACTTCTACCGGGCATTAAAAACAACACGTGGAGATCAAAATTTAGATTTAGATAACTCGGAAGAAGATGAATAAACATAAAACTTACGTCAACAAATGCTGTGTTATTTTTACGTAAATATCTAATCTTTTTTCAGCTGCCAAAAATTATAATAAGTTTAAAATTTTTGAGATGCCATTTTCCCAACAAAATAAATAAGTTTTTATTTACACATCATGTACATATCTCGTTTTATTGTTCACAATTAATAAACCAAAAATTCAAAAAATTAGTGTATTAAAAAACAAGTAAATTTCTCAACTTTTGTTTTCTGTATTTAACCGTATTTGCTTCTGAGCGAGTCAAATAGTAAAAAAAAAAAAAAAAAATTTCTAATGCAGTTGGCAAACACTTAGACAGTTGTCTTGGATGCCTTAAGGCCAGGGCTGCACAGATGTTACACACTTTGCATTACCCAGGGGGCGCGTGTAATTTGAACATAAGCCACAGACGCGGAGTAACAGTACCCCCGCAATGCTCTACGATCCTATTAGACCGGGACCTACGGTTTAAAGTGGATTCGAACCACTGCAAACATGCATGGCACTGAGCGCTAGCCACTTCAACATCAGGCCCCAAGATTAGTTATATTTATTCCATATTTATTCCAAACATCCATGGCAAAGCCGGGTTCGAACCCGAAACCTGTGGTATTGAGCACCAGAGCGCTAGCCACTCGGCTATTCAGGTCCTTAAATAGTAAAATAATAAAATAACAAATCAAAAATTCATAAAATATTATTTATATAAAAAAAAAAAATCAACTTTAGTTTTCAAAATTAACAGCAATTACAGCATTTTAACTTACCATTTGGTATTTTTGCTATTTTCTTTTTGATTTATTTATGTTAAATCAATAATTATGTATCCTTTATTTTTTTACAATTTCAGCTACTAAGGCAATCTAATTAATTTCTCGGCAGTCATTGCTGATAACTGCATTCATACATTCGATGCTCAGAAAGCACGGCGACTCTCTTTAACAATGACAAATTAAGACAAAACAGTTTATGGAAATGTTCCAGCAGTGGAGATACCGCGTATCAACCCCATCGTCCCTTTTGAACCGACCTCCTGTTTTCGTATCCCTTCGAAAGACGAAGGGTCTTGCAGCAGCTCAATCTAATTACAGTGACAAATACCGAGCCATAATGTGCGCTGCGAGGCGTGGACTTTAAAGTGAGTCAACGACTCCTGCAGCGAATCTGAGCGTGAATTCTGTCATCTTGGCTGGTCATCTGGCAAAGAGCGCTATATAGTGCATGGACAAGTGAGTAATGGGGTCGCATGCAACCAGGCTTGTTTCAAGACTGCACACAACGAAAGGTTGTGATAAACCGAATTACAAAATTTATTCAGACTTTCTTCTTAGACGCTCTCTCTAAATCAGATTCTGCGCAATTTAATTCAATTCATTTTCATGGTGCTTGGTAATTCTGAATTTCGAAAGACTTAAATTCTTTTCCAGTGCTTCGTTCATCAAATTAATGGTCACTATTTGTATTCAAATTGAAAAGAAAAAAAAAGCCTGCAAGCTTTTTATTCTAACCGCAAAAAGAAAAGTCAAATTATACACTGAAATCAGTTTTATTCATATTCAATAAAAGTAAGCATGATGAATAAATAAATAAGTTCATATAAATATGTTCAGTAACAAGAAAAATACAATAACTCTTATTTATTATCAAAATTTAAGAATTAAAATTCACGAGTTCTTCATTTTTCTTCTGTTCTAATATTATAAAAGTAGATAGGGAGATTTTAGTGAGAGATAAAAGCAACCTTCGCTTAGAATTATCATGTGTGTGATCAACTCAGATTAGAAACAAGCGTGCACTTGATGTAGATCCGTGTAATATGATTTAAAACATTTATCAAAACAGTCTAAATCCATTACTTATTCAGACAAAATATTATTTATCTTGGATAGAGATTGAGAGTTCATTTATCTCTGAACAAGACTGCGTTAAATATTAAAGAAGAATTTTAATATCGAGATAATAAGCGATCAGTACTACTACAAATGATTGTTTTTTTTTGTCTAAATTCAGTAAGTTTAGTATTTTCAATTTCAGCAATGAGCAAGTAATCGGAAAATAACTTTCGTAACATTTTGTTGTGAAAATTAAGATTAATTACAGAATTTTCAGAACATGTATAATTTAACATCAACAGGAATAGAAAAAAAGGAGAACAAGATTATTTTAGAAGAATTAAACATACCAATGAGGAACAAAAGTTTCATATACTTTCTCTAATATTAACATTAAATTAATAAAGCAAATTTCTGGCCCTTGGAAATTTTCATTATACCATTAAAAAAAAAAAGATTTATGAAAAGAAAAGATTGAAGAAAACCAATAAACATCTTCATCGTACTTAAAAAATCATAATTAAACCAAACAAAAATCAAAACCTGGTAAAAAATAATTTAAAATTCTTTTATTTCACATACGAGTTTTTACTCAGATCAGAGAATGAATTTGAAGACATGTAAATCGTTTACCCTAAAAGTTATTTAAAAAAAATTATAATGTAACAACCAAATTCAAGCTATGAATACACAACAAATAAGTAAACTACAATTACTACAAGAAAAATGTTCAAAGTAAAAGAAGATTTACGCTGATTAAAAAAAAAAAAAAAGATAATACACTCAACCACATTAGCACCATAAAATTGATTGTTCAAAGTGACGTAAAAAAATAGGGCACTCCGATAATAACCCCGACCTTAAAACGTCTATTCATCAGCGGTAGCAATTATTGTATCAATTTTTTAAAAATTAACGTCTCGCAAATCTATTTTATATAATTGAGTGTCGCAGATAATAGCTCGCGGGTGATTAGAAGCCATCATTACTCAGAAGAACAAAAGGCCCTTACTGCGTGCAACCATAAGTAAACGCATAATTTTATTGAAACAAACAAACAATGGAGAATAGAATAGTCGGCTTTGAAATTGCGAAATCTCGGCTGCCCCAATTGTCTCCCTCGCAAAGCATCTCAAAGTCGCACGAAAAATGAAAAACGCAAATTATGTAACAATGATGCGACTTTTTCCTTCAAAGAATGGCACATGGAAAGTTGTCCCTTTTTTCCCCAAAATGCTTATTAATTCATTCAACTTATAAAAGAAATGTAGATAAATTTAATTAGTCAGCGCGAGGACCAGAATGGCCGAGTGGCTAGCGCTCTGGCGCTCGGTAGCACAGGTTTCGGGTTCGAGTCCCGGCGGTGTCATGGATGTTTGTAGTGGTTCGGAATCCACTTTACAATGTAGATCACGGTCCAATAAGATAGTAGAGCGTTGTGGGAGTAGTGTTACTCCGCGTCCGTAGTTTATCTTCAAGTTACACGCGTCCACTGGGTAGTGCTAAGTGAGTAACATCTGTGTAGCGCTGGCCCTAAGGTATCAAAGACCATTATCTAAGTGTTTGCCAGCTGCATTAAAAAAAAAAAAAAAAAAAAAAAAAAGTTAGCACATAAAACTCCCACGAGGTGGTTTATTTATTAATTTTTTTTTTTTTAACTGTTCCAATTTAATGCAAAAGAAATTTCATTTAATATCCTCCTTATACCGCTGACGGCCTTGTGGCTAGCGCCCTGGCCTTTGGCATCAGGTTCGAATCCTGACGGTGGCATGGATGTTTGCGAGCGGTTCGGAATCCACATTAAACTGTAGGTCCCTGTCTGTTTAGCCTTCGTGTGCACAAGATAACTGTAGAGCGATAAACCAAACCTTATACCGCTGAGATAGGACTTCATACGATACAATATCACGCGTTATAAAAAACAAGGAGATACCGTAGCAGTCTATGATTACAGTACTAATCAGGTTATCCAGGTAATCAATGAATGTAATAAAAAGAAATCAACTACATTTATCGAGCAATTTTGAACTAGCATATCATGCTTTATCCATGTATAAAGAGATCCTGGATATTTCCATTAAAAAAAAAAAAAGGTATATATATATATATATATATATATATATATATATATATATATATAGATAGTGCATATGAGACTTTATCTGAACGTCGAAGAGAGATTAACAAAAGATACGATTATCTCGTCATGTTGTTGATAGATGCATTTCTGTTTTTCCCTCGTTTGTACCTTAGAAGTTATTTGAACAAGAATTTGAATAACAAAAAGAAACTAAACGATGCTATCCATCTCCCTTTCACATGAGAGAAAAGAAGAATGTCTTTGAAAGGAGTCTATAGTGGAACCCCGGTTAATATTCGGTGTACCTGTATGCCACTGCACTCCACACAAAGATCGCTATCTGCAAAGAGGTAAGCGACCGTGACTTTTCGATAGAGACGTCGTCCACTGCTTTTGTCCTGCAGGCCAACGGCACGGTGCCACAACAATTAACGCCAGAGGTATGCAGAACAATGCATGGGCCGCGGCATTCTTCTGGTGGAAGAACGCACACGCACCTATCACCAGCGGAGTCATCAGAAGGATGCCTGATTAAAATAGGCTGCAATTCGAATGGGCTATTCACTCAAAGAGTTCCTTCTATATTTGAGCAAACGCATATAAATATGATCAAAGTAAAATTATGAATAAATGAGTATATTAGTTTTTTTAATATATATAATAGTTTCTACAGAAATGTTCAACTGCTTAAATAAAATAATTGTTCTTTTAAGATAAAACAAGTAATATAAAAAAAAAAAAAATTTAAAGTCAATTCCTACTTTTTTTCACTCTATTGCAGAAAGTCCTTTATAAATAATTTTCATTCATTTTTTTAAGTTTATCTGACGCCATCTATTGGTAGATACATGCAACTTAAATCTAAAAAAAAATAAAATTAATTCAAAAATTTAATTACTGAATTAATATTTGAAAAGACCGTATTAACATCAAGTGTCATCCACTTCAAGTTCAAAAATGTATTTGACCTTGAGTGGAGGAATAAAAAAGTATTTTATGAACGATTGAAAATTTTAACAAGATATATATATAGGGTAATATGAGGTAATAGAAGGAATTGAAAAAATACTAGCATAACTAGTTTTCATTAACAATGGCTTTCCATTAAATAATTGTTTTCATTTCTATAAATATAGTCAACCAAAAGGGTAGGAATTAGTTGGTTGCTGTGTATTTGTTCTTTTTTTCCCCCCTTTCCAAAATTTTAATATAAGTTTTTAAAAGCAATTTCAAAGCTAAAAAAAAAAAAATTCAAAAGCAATTCCTCATTTTCGTTTAACGAAAGTAATAAAAAATGCTGAGCACTAATTTTTAAATAAAATTACAAAATATATAAACTTACAATACATATTCATTTTGAAAGTAATATTGTGTCGAAATTATTTTATAATTCGCTTTAATTACCCACGTTTAGTAACAAATTCTAGTATTTTATTCATTCAGTTAGAAGGCATTGATGTATTTTTTATGAAATTCAAACCAAACTTCAAAATGCACAATTTTAGTACTAAGCCTGAAAAATAAAAGTATGAAATGTTTTTACCTTTTTAAGGTTTGAAATGCTTCAGAACATCGAAAACAATGTTTTGGAAAAATTTGTCATTTTTTAAGTTGTTTAGATGTGGAACAGCCCTAAGATAGCTATCAGACAGAAGCACATTTTTTTATATATATTTCGAATGATAATTTGAAATTATGAAAAGATTCAAAGAAAAAAAAGATAGTATGCAATTTAATAATTTTATCTTAACTTGAGTTAATAATCGCCAACTCAAAAAAAAAAAAAAAAAAAAAAAGTATCTAACAGTAAACGAAAAAAAAAAAACCATTAAAATTTCAATAGACTTTTAGATTGTTAGTTAACTTGTTTCCTTTCATTGTTTGAATGCAACTGGTTTCTTGGTTAAATCAAAGAGCATTCTATTATTTTGCAATCCAAAGTTCATTCCACAACAAATTGCTGCACACCACTGAAATCGTTACTTATGGAACAAGTCGTTCTTAAATTTCCAAAATGATCTTTGACATTAAGAAAAAAAAAAAAAGTTCGATTAAGTAAATAGCAAATGGTAGTTTTAAATCGATTAAGATACGTGAATAAACATTCAAAATGATTTAATGATCAATACATTAACGCTACTCACTCTCTCAAGTGAATAGAAGACTTCACATACTCAATGATTTAAGTTCTTCATTTTACTTGGCACAAGTGGTTTACGATTTTGCTTCAAACTAAATTTGTTTTCATCAACAGATCGTATTTAAAGTTATGATGCTTACAGCATAATAATAATATTGTATGCTCCAATATAATTACATAATCAGCAATTATTACCAAATTACAATAATCACATATAATATTTCCGTTCATTATCGAGAGAGCAGTACATAAAATGAGGAGGACTTTTAGAGGATGAACAGCAATTAAAAGATTACCAAAGATTTTTGGGTTCATAAATAATGTTATATTGTTTCAATAGTTCCTCAAAACTGCGTAAAAATAATTAAGAGGCCTGATGGCCGAGTGGCTAGTGCTTTGCCGCTAGGTACCACAGGTTTCGGGTTCGAACCCCGGAGAGGTGCCATGGATGTTTGTAGTGATCCACTTTAAACTGCAAGTCCCGGTCTCATATGATCGTAGAGCGTCACGCAGCCTAATCAAACTTCTCACCCCCATCATTCCAAAAATGTAATGGGGCAATTCAGCTCCAGGCACAGTGATGTGGTGTGGCGTAGTAGTAAAAAAAATATTATATATTTCCCTCAAATTATAAATGCTTTACACACAGACACTTCTTTCTCAATTCCAATGTCACAACTAAATTACTGCAGCATGCAAATGATCAAATATGCGAGACGATGAACACAGATTTCAAACTAATACAGCTCATAATCTATCATTAAGAATGAAATGCTCCACTACGCAATAAAAATATAACACATTCAGCAAAATTCTATCCAGATTCTACTATTATTTGCCACCAGCGAAATTCTATACAGAAGGTTATACTACATAGGAGTGTTCCGACCGGAAGACAAACATATGGGAACTAATATGCACATTACAGCGACGCATTTTCTGTGCACACAAAGAATGCTTTCACACTGGGTGTATCAGTGAAACAATTACCAAAAATAGAGCTAATCCCAAGTACGTCACAAAAGAAAACCCAAAACTGCTTTTACATATTCGATATCCTTGTTACGTAAGTGAAAGGAAACATTTATTCCGATACATTCCCTATGGGGTTTGTTCTCCCGTTCTAGAACAGAGAAACTATCTCGTCCAAATAGAATAATTTGCAACCACTTCATGTTTGGGGGAGGGGGAATAAATGCGTTCATTCAACACTCCATTCCGACCTAAATCTCGTTTCACTTATGAGCTACAAAAAACATGTAAGACGGCATTATAATAAATGTTTACGTTACTTTAAGCACTAAGCAATACTGTCGAAATACTGATCGACATTTAAGTCTTATTTCGACAAAGAAAAAAAGACTTAAAAGACATTTATCTTATAAGAACTAAAAATATAAAATTTGTATTGCATTGAAAAGTATAGCAGTCATTAATAGTGATGAAAATAAAACACTGTGTGACAATAATGTGTTATAATTTTATCAATTATTGTTTTAACAAGCATATTTCTTTTAGTTTAAAAACATACTATTTTTTTTTTTTAATTTTTTGAACTTGTTGTTGTTGTAATGCAGCTGGAAATACAGATACAGTTGATCTTTATGCCGTAAGTACAGGCTGCACCGCTGTTAGTCGTTTAGCACTACCAGGGGCATGTGTAGCTTGAAGATAGGCAACGGACGCGGGTAACACTCACCCCACAGCGTTCTACGATCCTATTAGACCGAGACCTACAGTTTAAGTAGATTCCGAACCACCATGGCAAAGCCAAGATTCGAACCCGAAACCTGTGGTACCCAGCGCTAGCCATTCGGCCATCAGGCCCCTTTTGGAACTTAATATTATTTTTTTTTGCTTCGTATAACACGGAATTTTTAATTAAATGAACTTATAAAACTAAAGTTTAATATCGCCTATAATTATTTAACTCAATTTTTATATATCCTACAGTGAAATGCTTTATCTGACGTCGCGTGGATGTAAGATGGCGTTCATCCACATTGTGGGGCCTTCTGTCAAAATTTCTTAACACAAGTATTACCTTCAGCCATTTCGCATTTCCGTGGCAGCCAAGGTCCCTCGACCTCACTGCATTTCTGGCTGCGGAAATACATGGCATCTAAAATGCCAGCATTTTAATCGGCAAACTGCATTTGATTTGAAAGATGCTCATCATAATACTGCAAGCTCAACAGATTCCTCTTGCCACGGTGAGTGCTTCCGTGTTATGCACCATCTGCCACATGCAAAAGTGTCATCGTGTATGAAGGCCACGTGGGAAATTTGTGAAACACATTGAAATGTTTTGTTTTCTGTTGCTTCTCTGTGTCTATTGTTTGTTTTTACTTTTTTTCGTAGTCTGTCTAACGCCGGCGATTTTAGTGTTGCAGGTACTGTTCCAAAGCTATTTGTGATTTTTCACTAGAGAGATCACATTCAATGAAAAAAAAATTAAAAAAAAAAAAAAAAAAAAAAAAAAAAAGTGCGACCATTTGAAATTTTCAAAAATTTGCCACTGTAACAGTAACTATTAGTGTTTAACTATTATTTTTATATGCATCTTAAGCGCATGCTTCAAAATACGTTAAACCAAAATTTTATTCAATTTGTGTGAATGGTATGATAGCTAAAGGCTCATATCGGAAATTTTTTTTTTTTTTTTTAATTATATATGCATATACATACAAACTTTAAACATTCTTAAAATTTGAATAAAATATCAAATACTTGATTAAAAATTACATTTTATTGGTATTTGGTTTGTCGCTCTAAGGTCATCTTGTGCACACAACAAAACCTAAACAGACCGGGGCCTACTGTTTAAAGTGGATTCCGAACCACTCACAAACATCCATGCCACAGCCAGGATTCGAACCCGAAACCTGAAGTACCAAAGGCCAATTAGCAATTGGCGGCGTCGTAGCCAATTGGCCATCAGACCGCCATTTTATTGGTAGGCACGACAAACATTACTAACCAAAATCTTTTTTTTTTTTTTTTTTTTTTTTTTTGTATAATTAAAATACTTAAGAAAAAAGAATTCTGACAACCACTTTAAACAGGAGATTAGATTGGCACATTTAATTAATAAGCAAAGCGTTTACATTAAATTAATAAATAACTCCTAATTGAGACATTTAAGAAAAGGCGAATTTTGTGGAAAAAAATAATAAATACCCATAAGTATACACATACAGATACAGCAGCGTACAAATTCTAATGCATCTCAATTTCAATGAATAAAACAGTTTTTCTAAATTTACATAAGATATAAATCAAGTAAACTGTAATCAAATTGGGAAAAAAAATTAACATATCGTCCAGCGACTGCAGCAGCGAAGAGGCAATTACTGGAAGGGCTCTCTTATGCCAGCAGCACCCAACCTCTAGTTAACTGCTCTAAACTGGTTAAGTCTAATTAAGTGGATTGGAAAGTGAGACGGCTGCAGTAATTTATTCCTCTTAGAAGCAGAGACCTTTTATTAACATACTACTCAACAAAAATCAATTTTTTTTTTTTTTTGCATCTAATCTCATTAAAAAGTGCGAGTCTTTACATCATGGTTAGGTTTCGCAAAGATTTTTTTTTTTTTTTACAATTTTGGCGCCTAACAGTAGCTGTTTTTGAATTTAACTTACGGATCACATCTAAGAGGCGAGTCTTTCGAAGCAGAAATTTGGATCACTTCTAGAAAGAAATTAAATATGGTTTAATTATTATTCAAGACAAAAAATGTTTTAATTAACAAAATTTATCCATTCGTTTTTCTGTTGATTTAAAAGCAGGGGTGGCCAACTCGCGGCCCGCTCTTGGATATTTTTCCACCCGTGATTTATCATATTTTTACAAAATACATTTATTTTACAATGGCCAAATTAGTGAAGACCAATGTATTAAAAAAATACATTAATTGTGCATCTCTGTAGTCAAAAATGAACTGTCGAAATAATTTTTTTCTCATAAACTTTGATTTTTAAAATAATATTCTTGCCAATATAGGACCGATATTACTTGTTTTATTTATTTATATATTTCATTTTTTGTGTTATATATTTCTTTATAGTGTGCGTTTAGTATCCTATTATAGTATCTATGTTTTTACATGTAAGAATAATAGTAAACCCAATAATAATAACTCATTGTGTTTCAATTTTTCACTCCAAAATAATGTCTATAGTGGGTCTAAATCTTGTGTACATGTGGATACATAATTTATATGTATGCAGCTCATTGGGCTCATTTTTATAGATCATTTGGGTTGGCCACCTGTCCTAGATCTAGATTGAAAAACAAGATATTTTTTTAATTATGAAATAATCGTTTGCAATGATGATATGATATTTAGCTAAATAAATTCGATATCACATATACGTTTTAGCTATGTGCTTAAGTTCTTATCGCCTAGATGACATTTCTCTAAGAACAGTGAAAATATGTGACGCTGTGAGTGCGTCAGCAGAGAAGCAAATTTTTATGGGTCGTTGGCCTTCAAACGGAAGGACAATTCTCAACCTTCTGTAAATCGAATTTCGTAAATCCTCCAGACTACATTAAGATTTATGAAAGAAATTCTTCACAATGGTGGATTCGTGTAGGAAGTATCTTTCCAACAATAATATGAAGTCTTTATGTATGTACTTCACTAAGAACAAGTTTATATAGAATTTCTGAAACTGAAAATTGTATATTCATAATAATATTTTTTCTTTCAGAAAACAAGCGTAGTGCTGTGCAATATGTAAACACATATACTAAATTTATTTGCTAAATACATAGTGATTATAATTAATTCCCACTTTCAGAATGCTGTAAAAAAGAACTACTCGTCACAGTGAGTTCAAATTTGAAATGAAGATACTGAAAGAAGGGGAAAATGGTATGGTATCAAAAAAGATTAAAAAAGCGTATTAACAGATAGCGCTCTAAGTAATCTGCCAGTGATATTGTGAATCAAAATGACGATGTATTTGGTATGAGTTGCAGATTAAACCGACTGTAGTGTTCAATGTGCTTGATTGTATCGGGTTTTTGACGGAAAAATGACTTCCATGTCATTCAACAATTTACACTGAGTGGAAAAAAGCCCATCCACCACGGCAAAAAGTCATACCAAATGAGATGGGAAAATCTGTGGAACTTTTTTTTTTTTTTTTTTTTTTTTTGATGCCATACCGTTAAGTATCTTTCAGTTCAAATGTAAACTCATTGTGATGAGTGGTTTTATTTTATTTTTTTTACAGCATTTTGAAATGACATTAATTATAATCACCCTGTATTCAACTTTAAGTTGATGAATCATTTTTTTTTTTTTTTTTTTAACTTTTCTTTGATTACACGTTTATCTGTACTAATAGAGTTTGTGTTTTACATCCTCTTTGTCATTTATTGCACAAAATAATTAATTGTTTTTCAGGTTTCACTTTTGGAGAAAGCACCTTTTGGAGGAATAGCATTGTTTTAGTAGAACAAAATTCGGCGAGAAAAATATTTTTTTCAATCTTATTCACTCACTACACTCGTAAAACAACTCTTAAAAAAGTAACAGCCTGTGAAACTTAAAGTATAGGAAGGGAAGTTAAAAAGCTTTCAGTCAAATGAACAAAACGGATTAAAAATGTCTTTTCTTTTCTTCTTCACAGTTTCAAAAATGGAAAAGAAATAGTTGACAAGAAGAATAAAAACGTAGGTTCAATGCTTCTCCGATCTAAAAGGTACACAAAAAGGAAGAATGGGGAATAAAAGACTCCAAATAAAAGAAAAGCTCTTCAAAAAAGAAAAAGAAGTCACTCTTGTGACATGCGTAAAAGACATCCCTCTAACAATCCGAAAAGTGGGGAAAAATCTGGAGAAAGGCCAAAAGCTATTGCCAGTCACTGAACGAAATACAATTAGTGTCTGCGTTCGGGAGAGATGTTCTCTCGCCCATCCCCAGCTACTTAGCGAGAGGCTCATCCTTTAATGTAAATAGAGAAAAGATTCCTCTCCTTCTCGAATCCAAACAGTGGGGGTCTGCCCAACATCTTTAATGAAAGCGCTCGCATGCGAAAGCACGTAGCCCATTTGCATAAGGAGGGCACGGACCTTTGACAGCAGATAAGGAGGAAAACCAATAATAAAAATAGAGGGAATTAGCATAAAGGAGGAGAGGAAATGAATATTAAAAAAATCTTCAATCGCTTAAGTAGACGTTTGATTAGCGGAAACACAAGGCCGTTTCCAATTCAAGAGTTTATTTTCATTTCTATGAGCCTGGTTGTGTCTTCAAACCACCAGCTTGTTTCGAAATTCAACAACAGATACTAAACAGGAGTCTTCACTGGGGAAGCCTGACATAAATCTTTAAGCCAGAATGCTATTCCCTTGAGTTCTAGAAGGAATGCGCGAATCTACAGAAGCCACTCTTGAAGGAATTCATTCAAATTGCAAAGATACAATAGTGTACGTAAGTTTCGTTTGGTTTGGTTCGGTTGGTTTTGGTTTCTAACTCTACGGTCATTTTTTTTTTTTTTTTTTTTGCACACTTTAGGTTAATTAGACTGGGACCTCCAATTTAACATGGATTACGAACCACCAACAAACATCCCTGCCACCGCCGGGATTTGAACCTGGAGCCTGTGGTACCAAAGGCCAGAGCGCTAGCCAGTTGGCCACCAGGCCGCATGGCGTACGTAAGAGCAACAAGCCAGTTTGTGTCACATTCTAAGTAATATTGAATCTGTTACATCTCGGTCATTCTAAAGGCGGATGACATTGTTTTCCGATGAAAGGATATTATTTTCCGATATTAGAACTTTAATTCCTAATAAGTTACAATCATCTATTCCATAAACTAACACTGTTTCAAATATACCGATCAACACTATCTTATCTATAAATTATGAAATCTTTTAATAAAAAATTTTCGCACATTAAGACAATTAGTAGGAAAAAAATTTAAGTAAAATGGCCAAAATAGGTTATATTTGATGACCATGTGCTGTTCAGCTCGATTACAAAGCAAATTACTTTATTTATTAAACTTAAACTCATTAAATTTATAATGACAAAATTTTAAAAATTCGAAATATAGATTAATTACATATGAAATCACAGCTATAATTATCAATTATATATATATCTTATATCTCATCATCTATCTATATTATATACATTTTATATTAAATTGATTCCCTTCTAATAATAATTCTATTAATTCCCAGACAATTTGCCCAAAATCCCTCTTCATTATTGATGTTTGGGGGTTAAAATATGGAGAAAAATGCGAGCGATATTTATGTACAACGATTAAAAGTAGTGTCTAATAAATTATTAAAATAAGAATCGATTAATCAATAAATAAATAGATAAATTATTATAATTTAGAGTTTTAATTATTGATTAAATAACCGTCATTAACACAATTTCATAACGATTCCTTGATAGCAGTTTTGATAAATTTTTAAGAAAGAAAAAGTGTACAAACTTTACCTTAACTGAATGGTCACTTACACTAGCATCACTAACCCCAAATTATTCATGGTGTCGAAATCGCTTTTGTTAGAGCTATTATACGATCCCTGAGGGGAAGGAAAAAACAAAAAAAAAAAAAAAACTCTGCTCTTCCGCACTGCTCGAGACGTTGAAATGTAAAGAACCCAGAGAAATAAATAGACCATAAATCCATCACCATTTTTTTTTTTTTTCCCTCGTCTTTCCTGAAGAAAAGCCCTTCCTGCTTTCTTCATAATGCAGGAGAAAGAAGGCACTTCCTTAGGGATTCTCCATTCCTCAGACCATAAGAGCCCAGGAAAAAAAAAAAATCAAGTTAGCATTTTTTAACGCAATATCATTGCGAAACCATTATTATTTTTTAAAGTAAGACTCGAGTAACACCAAGGTTAGATAGTGGGCAAGATTAGATGGATAGAGATTCTGAAATTGGTGTAATCAGATATACCAGATGTGTTTCTATGCAAGAAATAACCTTTGAATCTGTAATATGCTCAGAATTACCATTGATTTTGTATAAGAATATTAGAAGCACTTCAAAAATATTTAGTAGTATTGGTTAAAAGAAAATAATAATAATAATTAATATAAATGCCTCTATAGGTGGCACGGGTGTTTGTTAGTGGTTCGAATCCACGTTTAAGTGTGCACAAGATAACCGTAGAGGGACAAACCAAACTTAATGCAGCCGACAATACACAGACAGATAATCTTTATGCCACAAGGCAAGGGTTTGCACCCCTATCGCACATTTAATTTTATCCAGGCGGCACGTGTAGCTTGAAGATATGCTATGGACGCCAGTAACATTACCCTCACAACGCTTTATGATCCTACTAGACGGGACCAACGGTTTAAAGTGGACTCGAACCACTACAAACATCCATGGCACCGCTGGTATACGAACCCGATACCTATGGTACCGAGGGCCAGAGCGCTAGACACTGGGCCATCAGACACCTGATTCGATTATAAAACAAATAATCACGATAAGACAGCGTCATAATGAATTTTAGCCAAGTACTGAATTGCTTATAAGACTGAATTATTAGTATCCATAAATGCATGCTTTATTTACTCGTATTTAAGTATAGATTTTCTATATTATAGCAATACAATTTAAAGATATCAAAGAAAATTATAAATATTAATTCAACTTATGAGATGAAAATGGCTAAATAGGCATTTTCGTGTGTAAGTTCTAGCACAGATGTGAATAACGCGCGGCCTGTCTTGAATATTTTTAAGGTCCTTGAGATTTATCATACTTTTACAAAATATATTTATTTTACTTATACTGACCAAAGTAGTGATAACCAATGTATTAAAAAATACATTATGTGTGCATCACTATATTCAAAAAATTAAATGTAGAAATGATGAGAAAATTAAGTTTGATTTTAAAATAACATTTTTGCGAATATAGGACATATATTGTCTGTTTTATTTATGAGTTTACAGTTATGAGTTCGCAGAATAATAAAATTATATTCTGCGAACTCATGATGAGTGAAGAAATAAACATCGTACTAGTAAAACAAATATTTTTTAATGATTTCCTTTTTTTTTATTTCCTTTATTTTTATATATTTTTTATATTTCATTTTTAGTGTTACATAACTCTTTATAATGAGCGTTGAGTATCATTATTATTATATCATCTATTTTTACATGTAAGAATAAAAGTAGACACCATAATAATAGCTCATTATGTTTCAATTTTTCACTCCTAAAAAATTTTAATAGTGGTTCTACATCTAATAGGGGGATATAAATTTTTATATGCAGCCCGCGGAGTTAGGATGCATTTCCAAAGTGAGCCCCAAGATCAGTTGACTTGGCCACCCCTGTTCTAGCATTATCTCTTCGTCCTCAAAATTCTATTGATACAAAAACAGCTCATGTATACACATAAAAAGAGAGCATACTTCTTTTGAAGTCACTGAACAAGTTCACTGAACGCATACTATTTCATTATTCTTCGATGGTTCGAGAATTCTCCGTGCGACTTTTAAAAATGTCACTTCAAACACATCATTAGAAAAGAATTCGCAAAGACACCCAACAAGTGGATGACGATATCAGAATATTTCATTTTAAAAAATTCTTTTTTCGAAAATGTTTCTTCCGACAAAGAATCTAAAGAAGTCTCAAAATTTTGAAGTAAAGCACTTTTAAAAATGTCATCATTTTAGAAGTACAAAACACATCATTAGAAAAGAATTCGCATCGCAGATGACACCCAACAAGTATAACTAATCTGTCACACATGGATGACGAGAGGGCGATATCAGAATGCACCGCTTCATTAGCGAAGGTTTTAAAAAATGAGTCATTTTTTCTTGAGGAAGGAAGCAGATGGGAAGAACTTTTCTTCCGACAAAAGAAACGAGTCTACGAGGAAGTCTCAAAAATTTTGAAGTAAAGCAACGAAAAGAAAATTTAAATACTCTCAGCGACTCACAAAGACATCTCGAAAGCAAAATAAGAGCAATAAAACATTTTAGAGCAATAAACATTTTAGAAGTACAGGAAGATTGGATTCCACGATCAGTTATTATTACTATTTACATTTTTAATTAAAATAAACAACAAAAAATAAAATATATTTGACTAGCACTCTGGCGCTCGGTGCCACATGTCTCAGGTTCGAGTCCCAGCGGCGCTATGGATGATTGAAGTGGTTCGAAATCCACTTTAAAGCGCAGATCCAGGTCTAATAGGACCGTAGAGCGTTGGTCATAGTCGTAATTAGTCTTCATACCAAAAGTCATCTAGCATATCTATTAAAAATGAATCCAATTTAAACCGTAGGTCCCTGTCTAATATGGCTGTAGAGCTTTTGGGCGTAGTGCTGACAACCCTACCCCATAAAAAGAATCGTGTGCTGCTTAGAAATCTGCCAGCAGGCAGACGGCGTTGGCCCACCATGGGGCTGTTGCGCCACTGATGACGATGATCAGAATAATAATTTGGAACTGTGAAAATTTAAGCACTTCGAAAATAAAAAGAAAAAAAAAACTATAAAAGTCGACTATATTTTGCGTACTAATATGTAGCATTTAAAAATATATATTTAGCACAACATTTTTAAATTAATAATGTGCAAGAAGAAAATTTACATTATAAATAGCTTAATTATAAATATATAAATACGGATTATTCGACGCCATGTCATTTACATGAGTATGTTTCACAATTATTTTATTTTCACATGTCCTTGTTCCCGTTATTTCTTAATGCTCTTTGTTCGAGCTTATACGTTTCAAGCGAATTTTATTTGATAATAAACCAGCGCATATTTTTGTCGTGAATGTAACATATACATTCTTTTTCTGGGATCTATAACAATGGCGTCTCAAAAGAACAGAATGTTATTTCGTGTTTATGTCATAAGGAATAGAGAAAAAAATTATTATTATTTTTATAAAAACAACAGATAACAGATAAAAAATTAGACTTATGGTTCACCATGGGGCTGTTGAGCCAATGAGAAGCTACGGGGAAGGCTTCTTAAGAACTTTCTGTTGTTAGCTCGCAAGAAAATCTCTATTCTGATCACAAAAATAGCCTTTTAATATTTGCCCAAAATGCCGGTGATATAAACGCCAAAAACCATGCTATTTTTAAAGCTATTTTAACAACCATGATAAAATAGCTTTGTTTAGAAACACCCCCCTCCCCGCATATATTACATAGATGATATAGATCAGGATTGGTATATATATCATATCATAAATATTGATATCAGGATGATACAAATTTTGTAACGTGGATTCGGAACCACCAACAAATATCCATGTCACCGCCAGGATACGAACCTGAAGCCCGTAGAACCAAAGGCCAGAGCGCTAGCCAATTGGCCATCAGGAAGCAAAGAAAGCGGAAGAACGCAGGATAAACATTTCAGAATGAGCTTATCAGCTGCAGTTTTCGATTTAATTTTTAATCATCATCAAAAATTTGACAAGAACTGCCCAGGACAGCGAAGAAACTGTGAGGACGAAGCGCAGCAAATCTCGACAAACGAAGAGAAAGAGATCTCGGAAGAGAAGAACATTTAATTAAAGCCGGTCGAGAGGGAGATGACAAGAATAACGGGCGACATGTGAGCACGTCTTGAAGAGGCGGGGCGATCCAGTTAAGCAGAATTGGATGTCAACAGATGGTTTTCGCACCACGCTCACATCTTAGAAGGCAGATGAAAAGTGATAGGAAAAGGATTTCTCTCTCTCTCTTTCACTCTGTCTTTTTTTTTCAAAGGAAAGTTATTAGAAGTAAAGTAATAAAAAATTTTTTTTTCTTTTAATAAAACAGGAAATTTTTAAAAATTATTTGTTTCACCTCTTTTTTTTTTTTTTTTTTTTTTTTTATAGGCGTATCACGAAAAAAAAATCGAAAACAAAAAACATCGGAATCGGAATAACAGTATTAGAAGTATAGTTTCAAAATTGTAATAAAATAAGGTAGTTTTTTATTAGAAATAAAAATAGCGATAATAGTTATTTTTCGATATCCACTATTTGATCTATTTAAACTGCGTAAACGACTAACAAAACACGATAAAACAATTTGCACGTTTTCATCAATAAATTATATTTTTTAAGCAGCATTTTCTTTTTTCTTACTGAAAACTTATTCATTTTCAGTCAGGTTCATTTCGGTATATATTTAGCCTAAAATTGATAAAAGTTCTCCCCAATACGTTATATTTTGGGTAGATATAATATATGTATATTATATCTGTCCAGTAGGCGATGACTTTTACCCACCATGCGGCTGCTGCGCTAATGAAGAACACACACTACTACACTACACTGCCCACACATCATTGTGCCAAGACTGAGAACTTTACGGTTTGGGTGAGAAGCCTGATTTGTTCCGTGATGCCCCTACAAGCATCCATGGCACCGCCGAGAGTCGAACCCGAAACCTGGAGTACCGAGCGCCAAAGCGCTAGCCACTCGGCCATGACCCCCCATACACACACAACACAAAGCTGCCACCCTGACTTTGTCAGGGAAGGACTCAACAAAATATAAGTGTAATAGTTAATGAAAAGTCATATCTATAAGTAATATATAATGTATCGGAAGTTGTAATTCCATATATTAATTATTTTATTAATACTAATGTGGCACTAATGTGGTTTAAATCATAAAAATAACATTAAAACTAAGAAGTATAGCGCAAAAATAAAAAATTTAAATTACACAAAACAAATTATAAATTAAAATTACATCTCTTGTCTTGCGAAAGTTCCTCGCTTATGTCAATTTCAATTTAGATAAATATTTAACAAAATTAAACAAGGAACAACACCGGCTCAATTAATAAATTCGGCCCTGACAATAAAATTGGCAATAAGAAAAACACAGATTCATCAAAATGCAAACAACTATAAAAATAATTTACAAAAACAATTGGAACTTTTATATATTGACACAGTAGCTTCGATACATTGATCTTTTAGAGAAAAATAAATATAAAAGGCTAAACAAATTAATTGTTTATCAGAACAATTTTTAACAATCGAAGAGTATTTTTTATTGAAGAACTAATTTTTATTTAAAACTGAAGTGTTAAAAAATTTTTTTAAAGATTTGAATTGCTTCAGCTATAATTGGCAACGGTCAGCCTAAATTATGCTGATCGCGAAGTACATTTTCAAAATTTGCCCAACACTCCACAGTCGGTTAAACTTCAATAGATGATTTTGAAAGAGTCGGTTAAATTAAACCCATTATTTCTCGAAACCGGTTTGTGAGAGAATGTTTAACGTTTCAATTGCATAGAAACAGCAGCATAAGAGAAGAAAACAGAAACGGCGACACACTGCAGATCCAAAACACATTTCGTCCAACGACACCTGTTTGCAAAAGAGCCATTCAAAAAGAGAGATTTTTCCGCCCATTTTGAATGACGTAGAATATTTTCCGGAACTCGTAAATTCGTCATCGTAATTCGCAGAATAACTCAACACAAAATGCTACTTTGCTTCTATAGCTTGCGGTTTTCTGGACTATATATTGTGAAAGAATTTTTGGCAAACGGTTATTTTTTTTTTTTTTTTTTGTATTTTTACAGCAGTTAAAAAATAAACTATAAGAGATAAAATTTCTGAAAGGAAAAGAATTGAAAATGTGGTCTGCTAAACTCATTTTATAAACAGTTTTTAAATCTTTATTAATCTTTAGAGATTTCAAATTTTTTTTATAATTCAGTAGAGCAGGGGTGGCCAACCCGAGGCCTGCCTTTAATATTTTTCCGGCCCGTGAGATGTATCACACTTTTACAAAATATATTTATTTTATAATGGCCAAAGTAGGAAACCAATGTATTAAAAATACATTATGTGTGCATCCTTATATTCAAAAATGAACTGTCGAAACTAGGAGAAAAAAATGAACTTTGATTTTAAAATACATTTTCAATTAGTAAAAATCTGAATTAAGTACTGATCAAGGCAGTTGTTGACAAATTTTATATTGAAGGTTAGAACAACACGGGCAAAAACGCTGTTGTGCAAGTGCTGTAGTACTATCACATTTTTTTTTCTTTAAACGACAAAGTATGTGTATTTATGCGGCAACCTTTACAAGCAAAAAATATATATCCAAATGGAAATAGTAACATCTTAAAGAATTTTTTTTTCAAAATTCATTTTATGCACAAAAGGTTTTCTTCCCCCCCTCCCCAATTCAAGCGCCCATTTGACTGGATTTGATTCGCGAGTCTAAACGGCTGGCGGAAACGGGCGCAAGACAGGAAGGCATCCGAATTCAGGAGAAAAGGGATTTCCTTGTTGAAAAACGCCCGGCAGACTTGCAGGCCATCTTTTGAATTATTTCCTTCCTTTATACAGGAAAAAAAAATAGTGATCAGAGGATGCAGTGCATGGGCCGGAAATGACACGATGCGAACTAATCAAAAGCTTTGTTGGAAGAAGAAAAAAGTGTTATTACTCGGGATGTAAATCTGCAAAGACACGATTTTCTAACACAGGCCTGATATGAGGTAAGAAATTAAACTTTTTTCTTATATTAGATCGATTTTCTTGAATGATGTTAGACTTACACTCTCACTTTCAAATAAATAGACACAGTTATTCCCGATATGGGTTTTTTAATGCAATATTTGTTTTTATTTTGAAGATAATATATAAATAAAATATGATTTTCTAATCAACTGAAAAAAATTTAGTTAACACTGCAATTAAAAAAAAAACGGGTTCAATGTTAAAAGGAGCATTTGCAACAACAAAATGATTCACATTAATATGTATCATTTTCTAATGTAGCTGACAATATATAGACAGTTAATCATCATGCCATAAGCAAGGGCTGCACCGCTGTTACTCATTTAGCATTACCCAGGGGGAGTGTAAGTTTAAAAAATAGCTACGGACGCGAAGTAACAATACTCCCACAATGCTTTACGACCTTGTTAGACCGGAACCTACGGTTTAAAGTGGATTCCGAAAAAACTACAAACATCCATGGCATACAAACATCAGGGACTCGAACCTGATACCTATGGTACCGAGCGCCACAGCGCTTGCCACTAGGCCATCAGTCTCTAATATTCATCATTAAGCAAATGTCGAACGTTTGTAATATGTGACAGTTTAGCAAAATAATACACATAGAAAACTATAGCATAACAATCCATACTTTAAAATAAAAGAAAAAAATAATTTCATAAATGTAACATTTTTAGACGCAGTTAATATATAAGGCGGCGTCAGAATTATTTTGACACTGTCACAAAAACGTGATAAAAGAATACAAAAAAAACGGCGCATTCATACTGATGGCTGTTACAAAATACAATGACAAATCGAGATGAAGCCACAAATAGAATGGAAAAAGCATTTATTATGCAAAGTAACAAAACGAAACGTGATCATTGGAAAGCAGCAAAATGATTTTAATTTAAAAATGACTTTCCAACAATGGCATATTTCAAGAAAAATCAAAATGCTATGTTCAGTCTCAGAATTTTGATGAAGAAATTTTCCTGCAGACAATTCCACCGATTATTTTTCATAACTTACGTTATTTACAAATAATATTTTACCGGAGAGTAAATCACTCAATAAATAAAATTTTAAAAAAATGCACAATAAAAAAAATTCGAAAAGGTTAAAACCAAAACATTTAACTAACTATTAATAAATGGTTATGAAATTACTAAAAAGTACTTATGTTTCAAAATTCAACCTGAAAATCCCCTTATTAATCCGAAAAAGAGTACTAGATGCAATGCGCTGCTAACATTGCATGGATGTTATTTATATTTCTTAAGCAGCAATATTGGCGATTAAAAAAAAATTTTTAAAATTGCACAAAATATTTTTCAAATCAAGCCTTGGCTTATGTATATTGACAGCCATAATCTAATCTATAAATTTTTTTTGAAGAATTAAAAAATGTTAAAAAACTAGATACGAACGCACGAGATTCATTTAAAAGGCAACTACACGCTTTGATAATCATTTCGTAGCAGTTGGATATACATAAAATTTTACTTTGTGGATTAAAAACTTTACTGGACAACACCCTTTATATCAGGGTTAGCCAACAAAATGGACTTGCGGCCATTTTGAAATGCAACCTAATTCCGCGGGCCGCATATAAAATTATATATCCCCACATCAGATTTAGACATTTTTGGAGTGAAAATTGAAACATAACGTGTTATTGTTTTTGTATTTACTATTATTCTTACATGTGAAAACAGTTAATATAATAATAATAAACGCACATTGTAAATAAATATATAACACTAAAAATTAAATATAATAAATATATAAATATAAACGAAATAAAAAAAAATGAAATCATTCAAAAATATTTATTTGGCTAGTGCGATATTTGTTTCCACTCGTTCGGTTTTGCAAATGGATCTCAATTTGGGTATTTGTACATCGTAATGGGTGTGGCGCCCGTTATGCTTCAGCTTGTTTAGTGTTTGGTCAATTTCATTTTAGAAAAGAACGATTCGCAGGTGTAAGTTGAACCAAAAGCACTAACAACTTGGACTAAGAGTCTGGTTTGTTCTGCTATCAACTGTACATATCTAGGGATGGTCACTGCGTCACTTAAAGTAAAAATATACTATAGAACCTGTTATATTAGATGTTCCAAGATGATGCGCGCTTTATGAGTTTGCAGAACATAATTAAACTATTCTGCGAACTCATAACTGTAAAGTCATCAATAAAATAGGCAATATCTATCATATATTCTTACAAATATTATTTTAAAATCAAAAGTTAATTTTTTTCTTATAATTTCGACAATTAATTCTCGAATATAGGGATGCACACATAATGTATTTTTTTTAATACAGTGGTTTTCACTGCTTTGGCCATTATAGAATAAATGTATTTTGTAAAAGTGTGATACATCTCACGGGCCGGAAAAATAATCAAGGCGGCCGCAGGTTGGCCACCCCAGTCTATAGAATTGCATATCTTTAAAGAACAAAGGAAAACGGCATTATAAGGAAGTTAAAAGAAAGGCAACTGGACACGATTCAAGCAACACGCACATTAATCTAATTCCATAAAAGCCCTAATAATCGGGACGAAGAATAAGAATAGATTCAATTCCAGTGCCGTTACGCTCCGCTTTTAGAACGCCGTACATCACGCGAACTGTCGGAAATCACGCTATAACCTCGATGTCGCCTATTCTTAATCAGATCGGAATCGTCACAAGACGGATTTTGCATTTATAGCATCGCGCCTTAAAATCCATAATGAGTTTATTCCTCGCTGATGATATCCATCTTCATCCTTTTAATGAACGGCCTGTTTCTATGTGCACAGCAATTAGAATGCCGTTTTCAATTTCAAAAAAGAAGCACACAACAATAAATCAAATAAGGAATAAAATGCTAGGGACTACAAAAAAGAAAAACGAGGCCACTGTCGCATTACCCAAACAGACAGCTGGGGCATGATTCGGTTTTTATTTGACAGGAAAGAAGTTAAAATTGAGTATAATTCAACTAATACGCAATAAATATCTTTTATGGATGAGCAGGCGAACATGCTTTCCTTTCCTTCTAAAGACAACAAACTGTGTAATTTAAATCAGGGGTGGCCAACCCGCGGCCCGCCTTGAATATTTTTCAACCCGTGAGATGTATCACACCTTTAAAAATATATTTATTTCATAATGGCCGAACTAGAGAAAACAATGTATTCGAAAAATGCATATGTGAGCATCCCTATATTCAAAAATAATATTAAAAAAAAAATTTAAGTCAATTCCTTTTTTTTTTTTTTTTTTTCACTCTAATTGCAGAAAAGTCCTCTATAAATAATTTTCATTTTTTAAAGTTTATCCGGCGCCATCAATTGGTAGATAGATGCAACTTAAATCTGAAAAAAAAATTTTAATTAATGAATTTAATTTAATTACTGAATTGATATTTGAAAAACTGTATTCACATCAAGTGCCATCCACTACAAGTTCGAAAAAATGCATTTGAACTGGAGTGGATGAATAAGAAGTATTGAAACTTCAACGATTCAAAATTTGAACAAGATATATAGAGAGAGTGTGAGCTAATAGAAAAAAATTGAATGAACTGTCGAGATTACGAGGAAAAATAAACTTTGATTTTCTTGCGAATATAGAACCAGATAATAGAGAGTTTTTGCATACCGTATATTGGACGTCCGTTAGCTTTTTCTCCTAGTGCGCGTGCTCATAGGAAACATTATTACAGATACGCATGCGCAATTTCCTATGAGCATGCGCGCTAGGGAGAAAAAGCTAACGTACGTTCAATATACGGTATGCAAAAAACTCTCTATTGTCTGTTTTATTTATGAGTTTACAGTTATGATTCCGTGGAATAATTAAATTATATTCTACGAATTCATGATGCGCTGGCATCGAAAAAAAATCTAAAAGCAAAGTGAAAGTGTGGAGAAACAAATATCGCACTAGAAAAATAAATATTTTTAAATGATTTCATTTTTAGTGTTACATCTTTCATTACTATGTGCGCTTAGTGTCTTTTATTATTATATTATCTACGTTTATATATAAGAATAATAGTAAACACAATAATAACTCATTATCTTTCAATTTTTCATTCCAAAAAAAAAAAAAAAAAAATGTCTACAGTGGGTCTAAATCTAATAGGGGTTATATAAGCTTTGATGCATTTCCAAAGTGGCTCGCAAGATCATTCGGGTTTGCCATCCTTGATATAGATACAAGATAAAGTTTTAATTTCTTTCCAAAAAACTATTGTGCAAGTCTGATGAAATAAAATTATGATCCCGAGAAAATTACGTACTTACTAATTATATGTACAGGTATTATTGCTTATTTATTTGACTTTAAAATTTTATATCAAGTCTTTTAGAAAACAAATCTTTAACAAAATGTGTTGTATTATTCAAGTAGTTACGCATTAATCATAAAAATATCTCCATGGCTCCAGATCGAAATTTTTCGTAAGGTACAAATTCCTAAATCAAAATTAGTAATAATATAGATAAGTTTGTCAAGGGTATTATCGAGGATGCTATTATCATGCATACTATTTCGATTCATTCCAAAAAGATGGATTTTCACTGATATTAAAATGTCACGTCGTAGAATGCCAGCTAGTCCTAAGAATTCTAAAGAAATGAATCATCCTTCACACTAATTTGTTGTCCCTCTACGGTCATTTTGTGCACACGAGGGCTAAACAGACAGGGATCTACAGTTTAAAGTGGATTCCGAAGCACTGCAAACATCCATGGCACCACCGAGACTCGAACCTATACCTATGGTACCGAGCGCCAGAGTGCTAGCCACTCAGCTGTCAGACCCCATTCACACTAAAGACTTCATATCGATAGAGCAAAAATTTGACAACACAAATTCTAATTTAATAGAAATAAAGATATTATGCTAGGCTTAACTCATCACATAATACATAAGCTATATTGAAATCCATGTTTAAAGATTACTACTTATTTTTATGAGAAACCAGACGGGAAATCAATTCCCAAATTAATACTTAAATCCACGGTTGGTTGCTTTAAAGTAAAAAATGTCTCGCATTTTAAAGAGATCCAGAAAGAAAAAAAAAGCATTAGGAAAACATTAGCGAAATGAATACCCTGACTCCACGACCGCCGAAGACTTAACTGCTTTGCTTAGAGCAAGCACAGGAGTAAGCGAGTCAATTAGATAGGGTGCAGATATGCGTATAGCAGCGTCGCCTTAGGGCCCACAGCAGCGACGCCGAAGTGATATTTTTAAGCGAAGACATTAAAAAGGTTAAGAAGGCTGAGTTTTAAAGTTAACGATTTAAGATTGCGTCGTCATAGCCGAGAGAGGAAAACTACATCATTGCTTTTTCGTTTTAAAATGCCATGGGTTATTGCCTAAATTCTAAAAACACACAGAGCAAAATCTAATCCAGTAAAATAAAAATAAAAAAAGTTTAAAAAGAAATATTTCATGTTTTTTTCATTTCTAATTTGTTTTTAACATTATTATGCATGAAAATTTTTTCATTGATCTGGCTTCAATAAACCAATGGTGCCATTTTTGATTTAAAGAGAGTGTTTGGTTGACTGGTTGATGTATTCTTTTGGAGCTATTTAGCCCCTGGGGACTCCGATATGAGAGGGTAAATATAGTTGAAACGATGGAAATTGGCCAGACTATATTTACAAATATAAGAAAACTAACTTACAATCATGAACAGATAAAAGGAAAGTAAAAATTAAAATTAAAAATAAATAAATTAATTAATTAAATTAATAATTAATAAATTGATAATTAATAAATTAAATTAATAAATTAATAATTAATAAATTAAATTTAAAAATTAAATTACAATTTTGCGCATACGTTTTAAATCATAATTGGGAACGTAAGAGTCAATTTTCTGTACTGCAGTATTTTCATAGCTAATAAGCGTACCAAAAAAATTTAATAGGGATGTGTTTAGGAAGAACTTTTAAAGTAGGAATGTTAATAGTTTTATAGATATCAGAATTGCGTATGATCCCTTTAGCAGAGGTCATTTGGCAGATAGCGATATTTTGTAAAGTTTCAAGCGTTTTTAAGTTAGATTTATCAGCATAGGACCAGACTGGGCAAGCGTACGTGAGAACTGAGCGAAAAGCATACTAGCAGTATAAAGAACTTTATCCCTGGTCATGGTATAATTTCTAATCATAAGTGGGAAGAGTTTTCTAAAGTCAATACAAAATTCAGTTTTGGTGTACAGAAAATGTTGTCTCCAAGTTAAATGCTGATCCAGAATAACTAAAGAGAAAGTTCAAAGCGAGATAGTTAGACTGGTTACAAAAGTTTGTAAAAACGTAAATCGGCCTGAAAAGGAAATTCAAGGACTAATCAGACATAGCTATCGTCATTGGACCAAAAAATAATTATAATTACGTTAGTAAAATGCGAATACTTACATTCTGCAATAAGGGTTTTTTTCTAATTCACATTCGTAGCAGGTCATTAAAGTTGTTTTACATTAATGACCTATTTCGTTGAGTTTTAAGAAATTATCGATCACATATACCTTAACATTGCGTGACATTCCATGTGCTTATTTACAATTGCATATTAAAAAGAATGAACCAGTGTTTACATTCAAAGGTCAATGGCAAAAAGCCAGCTAGTTAGCTATAGTAATGCAAAATAATTGCCTTTAAAAATCCTTATTGTCAATTTGCGTTCTATGCCTAATAAGATTTCAAATCTCATCATGTCGAATAAAAATTTATCGCCATGAAAAATATCTTTCTTTAAATTTTCAGCTAAATCTCTTTTAATTCTAAACAGATTTTCGAATGATTTTCATAAAGTTTCGAAAAACATTCATATCGAATCCCATTGAAATCTACTGAATCATTTCAAAATACTCTTCAAAATATATGTCCTTAAAAGTGCAAAACATCGGTCGTACAATTAACATAACGTTTTCAGACGTTCCAAAGTGTAAAGCAGGGGTGGCCAACCCGCGGCCCGCCTTGAATATTTTCCTTCCAGTGAGATTATTCACACTTTCACAAAATATATTTATTTTATAATGGCCAAAGTCGTGAAAAACAATGTATTAAAAATACATTACTGCCAAATTTTTAGGCGAAACGTAAGGGGATAAAAAATTCAACTATAATTAAAAATAATATTGATATTTTAAATGATTTAATTTTATTTTTAATCATAAGTAACTCTAATTTTATTGAAACACATAGTCAATATAAGATATTAATAACAAAAAAAGGAATTGCTAATACTATAATAAAATGTTGTTGTTCTAATGCAACTGGCAATACAGAGACAGTTAATCTTTATTTCATAAACAAGGGCTGCGCCCGCTGTTACTCATTTAGCACTACCCAGGGGGCAAGTGTAGCTTGAAGATAGACTACGCAAGCGAGTAACACTACCCCCACAGTGCTCTATGATCCTATTAGACCGGGACTACGGTTCCGCTCCACTACAAACATCCATGGCACCGTCGGACTCCAACACGAAACCTGTGATACCGAACGCCACAGCGCTAGCTACTCAACCATTAGGCCCCACAACCTGATTTTAAAATTATAAAAATGGTATTCTTAAACGAGGTGACTAGAATGATAAGTTTTGTAAGGAGTTCTAACAAACAACCATGCCACCGCCAGGATTCGAAACTGAAGCCTATGGTATGAAATACCAAAGTACTAGCCAATTAGCCATCAGGCCGCGCGGTGTAGTAGAGATGTGGGTTTTTTTGTTTTACGATCATTTTTTTGTACACTTTGGTCTAATTAGACCCACATCTACGGTTTAATATGGATTCGAACCACTACAAACACATATGGCACCGTCAGGACTCGAACCCGAAACCTGTGGTTCCGAGCATCAAAATTATAATAAAATGTATAAACGAGAAAATGAAGTAATTATTTTTTAGAGTTGGAGCAGGAGATAATGATATTTTTAAATAACAAGTACGCCATTTATTTTTATTTTTATTTTTTATTTTTTTTTTGTTCTAATGCAGCTGGCAAACACATATACGGTTAATCTTTATGTCATAAGTAAGGGCTGAACCGATGTTACTCACTTAGCTACCCAGGGGGCACGTGTAGCTTGAGGATACACTGCGGTCGCGATTGACACTACCCACACAGCGCTCTACGATCTTATTACACCAGGATCTACGGTTGAAAGTGGATTCCGAGCCACTACAAACATTCATGGCACCGCCGGGACTCGAATCTAAACCTGTGGTACCGAGCGCCAGAACTATAATAAAATGTATAAACGGGAAAATAAAATAATTTTCTTTAAGAGTTGGAGCAGGAGATTGTGATCTTATTTTTAAATAACAATTACGCCATTAAAATTTAATCGTCTTCATTTAACATATAAAAAAAAAATATGACACGGCTTGCGATTTACACACTATGTTTCATGCAATCACAGAACCGAGATCCGATCTAATCTAAGTGATGAAGGGCATAAAATCGGCAGACGCACTCTCAAGGCTCGTCGATCCAAGCGAAATGTGGAGACGAAGAGGCCCTTCCCCAGAAATCAATGACTCAGGGTGAAGGAGAAACTTTTTCTTAAAGGAGGAAGGGGAAGGAAAGAACAAAGAAGAAGCCCACTAGACGTAGATTTAACGACCTTCCCCATAAGACGCATCTCTCACGTGCTCCAATCCCTTCCAAGTCTCTCCAAGTGAAGTTTATGGAGACTTTTTAGATAATAAAAGATCACAAGAAGCAATAACACAAAGCTAAGTCAACAATCTCGAATCTCTTCTTCTAAAACGGAGAGTGGTGAAGAGTATAGTAGAGCATTATGAGAGGGAAGATAGTGGAATGTATTGTTTCGATCAGTGGTATCTCAAGTTTTACTGCTCTATACGGAGATACCGAAATGACACATACTGATTATTTTTGATTTAACCGAAAGGTAGAGTAATAGATTTAACTAACATAACTGGAGACATAAAAAAAAAAAAAAAGCTACAGAAATCATAGGACACGTGGAAAAAAAAGGCTTGATTTTTGCTTAGAGCACTTGTTGTACAATCTTGCAATCACTACCATTTCGCTACATCTACTACTAAGATTGTTTTACCAATTAATATATATATTTTTCTATTTCAATTTTTAAAAAAATAATTTTTTTACTTTTTTAATGGTTTAATAAAAACGAAAAAAAAATATTAAAAATACTTCAATGTATCATAAAAAATATAAAAGAATATATAAATTATATTTTATAATGATAGCTATTTCAAACTAAATAACATTTCATTATTGAATACATACAGGATGGCTCAAAATTGAATGTCCCATATTTTATATATTTTCAAAAGAAACTAAGAGTGGGATTTAAAAAATGAATTCGTATATTCTTTAACAAGGGAGTACACAATCGGGTTTTTTCCGAATGATATTTCAAATTATAAACAATTTAAATTGATCAGCGAATGTGCTTAACCGAGCTAAGTTTGCAACATCCATCTAAATCCAGTTCCTCAAACTTAATGAATGGACTTTTCGGCCTACAAATTTAACATTCCCGGCGGAGAAACGTGAAGTACCAATTGAATTTATTTCTGGGAAACCGAATTGGGCTTTCTCTTTTTAGAAGACTAATATATTAATCACTATGAGGGCCTGACGGTTGTGTGGCTAGCGCTCTGGCGCTCGGTACCATAGATTTCGGGTTCGAATCCCGGTGGTGCCGTGGATGTTGTGGTTCAGAATCCACTTTAAACAGTAGTTCCCGGTCTAATAGGATCGTAGAGCGTCACAGAACTCAGACTTCTTCTCACCCACATCATTCCCAAACTGTAAAGGGCAACTCAGCTCTAGGCACAATGATGTGGTGTGGTGTAGCAGTAGTATTAATCACTATGTGGTTTAAACAAACATTATAGCATTAATTTAAATCAGTTGATATGGAAACTCTTAAGAATTTAAATATACAATGTATCATGTTGACATTACTTGATTATCATTAAAATATATCAAGGAACTACATATTACTATCTATTTTTTTCTTCACTTTTACAGGGCAGTCTATTCAATGCATTTTTTAAACCATGGCACCAAACTTACAAATCATATAAACTGAAACACCAAAGTAGTCTCCTTCCGCGTCTATTTCCCAAATATAGTTACTACTTGTTATCACTTTACCAACAATAAAGAATGAAAATCCAAAATTTTCAATTTACTCTTCCAACAGAAACTCCTTTTCCCATTATCAAAAAATAAAAAAAAAAAAAAGTCCTGGTTTCGATCAAAGCGAAAAATTCCATTTATTAAGGAAATGAATAAATAAAAAAAATATGGAGGAAGGTTATATAATACAAATGTTGTATTGAATGCTATTGTATCAAGTTATTTTTTAAAATAATTTCTAATTCTTTAAATAACCCAATGAACTATTTACAATTTTTAAACTTTTTTTGGCTTTAATGCATTTACCAAATAGACCAGCTTAAAAAAAAAAGAAATTGCGATTTATAGTTTATCTGAACAGTTATGATAAATTCTTTTAACTCCACATACATCGCAATTTGAAGTAGTTAGTGGAATGAACTAATTCAATTTTAGGGAGGAGACTCAATGTTGTTTTGAAACACATGTGATCAAGCAACCAAATAGTTTTTGCCGGTATTCTATACGACATGCAAATGCAGCAGTTATTCCTAAAAGTCTTCCTGGAAAGCAACGCTCGGTTCCACCTTCATTGCAGGTGGTGGTATAGATGAAATAACCATGAAACCCATTGTAAAACAACAACAAAAAAAGATATATGAATTCACTCTATGGAAATGAATTCCAAATATTCATGAAGTGATTTGCATGAGTATATAAAATACAAGAACATGAAAGGGTGAAAATTATCTTACAAAAAATACAAGGAAGTGATATTTAGCATATATCATCTTCATAATAAATTGAAGAAGTAATAAAAACATTCAATACCTTATATTTTTGCTAATAAGTATTCCTTGCTATATGTCGTATTTTGGTTTCTTCATGTCAACTCTCAATTATCATATTACGTAGAATAATATAAAAGATTTTGTCACAGTAATTTAAAAGAAAAAGAAACTTTAAAACTTCCTCAACGAAACTTTAAAATTATTTATCATTTCAGATTGTATCGAGATACAATATGACAATCTTGTATTCGTTCACATACAACTGGGATCGCTAGGAGTTGTACAACTGAATATTGGAAAAAGATTTGGGATTAACAATTAAACAGTTGTTGTTGTTGTTCTAATGCAGCTGGCAATATAGACAGTTAATCCTTATGCCATAAGCAAGGGCTGCATTGTTGTTACTCGTTCAGCACTACCCAGGGGGCATGAGTAGCTTGAAGATATGTCACGGACGCGAGTCACACTACCCTCACAACGTTCTACGATCCTATTAGGACCGAGACCTACGGTTTAAAATGGATTCCGAACCCCTACAAACATTCATGGCACCTCCAGGACTCGAACTCGAAACCTGTGGTACCGAGTGCCAGAGCTCTAGCCACTCGCCTATCAGGCCCCCATACGATTCACCAGTAAAGATTAAAAGTACCACAGGTTTTCGGGTTCGAATCCCAACTGTGCCATGGATGCTTATAGTAGTTCGGAATCCCCTTTAAGCCGTAGGTCCCGGTCTCTATGACCGTAGAGTGTCACAGAATCTAATCAGACTTATTCTCACCCACATCATTCCCAAACTATAAAGGGGCAATTCAGCTCTAGGCACAGTGGTGTGGTGTAGTGTAGTAGTAGTAATAAAGATTTAAAAAAGAAACCCTTGCAAAATATAAGCTGCTAGTACTTGTCAGTGGTGGAGGAAAAAAGATCCCAAAAAAAGAAAATCTTCTCTCTATAAAGATTTTGGGAGATATGGCATGGTAGCTGCAAACAGTTTCTGTTTCTGATTTCACCATAAATCAAGCACTGCTACAAAATTACAAAGACTTAACAGTATTCTACGGGTCACGTGTCCCAATCACTGAACGAAACACAAACAAATGCACCTGCAACGCATTCCAACCGCCTCTGCACTTCTCACAGAATCCTCGTCAGAAATCCGACGGAGCGTGGAAGGTTGCGAAAACAGACTCCAGATACCGTCAAGGATTTTTGTTCCTAAAGGTTCTTTGACCGGACACACGACCTACATACTGCAGCACACTGAGTCAAGGTTCCGCACTTTTTGTCATGCATATGCAATGCACACAAATGCGAAATTACAATCGATTCGGACAAATACGGTTTAAGCGGCGGGCCTTTTGGAACAAAAGAAATTGTTCTTCGCTTTCTTCCTTTAAAAAAAAAAAAAAAAAAAAAAATCACTTGAATAGATGGGTGTCAAAACCATTGGAAATGGTTAGAACAGCAGCTATGAACCTTTTTTTAAAACAAAGTAGTTGCGATTTTTGTGTAACACTAAAAGAACAGTCGTGTTGCCGGGTTTTTTTTCCCCTCATTCGTATTTGTTAAACCTCCAATTATTTACAGTGCTCGTAAGTATTGCAACCAGAATAATAAAAGAAAGTCGCCTAAATAAAATAAAAATAAAAATGAGATAAAGAATAATATACATCAGAGGTGGCCAACCTAAATGATCTTGCGGGCCACTTGCAAAATTATATATCCTTATATAAGATTTAGACCCACTACAGACATTTTTTTGAAGAGAAAAAAATAGAACGGTTCAGTAACTTGATAATATTGACACATAATTTTTGGACCAACAAACATTTAAGCACGAGATAAACTTTTGATTGTTTACCATGTTGATTTGACATGTGCTTTTGGCGCAATTTATAGAAGACTCTTAAGATTCCCTTAAGGGGACCGGGAAAGCTCCATCTTCGCCATGTTAAATATATGATTTTCATGTATCTTTTCCTCAGATATATTTCAAATAGTAATGCGGAATTTTCGTGGTTGACAGAAATTTGCTTTATACATTTTAACAGCTCATATTTTTTAATCTAACGTTAATAATTTTATTTAATTTTTAACTGTGGTTCACTTTTCAAGTCCTATTTTCACGGGAATTTTTCTTTTCTAACATAATATGCATTAAAAAAAATACTTAAAATGATCAGCATTATGACAGAAAATTGTGATACAAATTTGAAATCATTATATTATATAGATAAAAAAGATACATAGATACTGATAAATATTGCAGGAGTGGCCAACCCAAATGAATTTGCGGGCTACTTTGCAAATGCATCCCTAACTCCGTGGGCCGCATATAAAATTATATGTATCTCCATATTAGATTTAGACCCACTATAAACATTGTTTTGGAGTGAAAAATGGAAACATAATGAGTTATTTTTGTGTTTACTGTTATTCTTGCATATAGGCATAGATACTTTCATAATAATGATACTAAACGCACATTGTAAAGAAATACATAACACTAAAAATGAAATAAAAATATATAAATATAAACGAAATAAAAAAAAATGAAATCATTAAAAAAAAATATTTATTTTACCAATGCTATATTTGTTTCTCCACCCATAAGTTCGCAGGATATAATTTAATTATTCTGCGAACTCATAACTGTAAACTGATAAATAAAACAGGCCATATAGTATTCGCAAGAATATTATTTTAAAATCAAAGTTAATTTTTTCTCATCATTTCGACAGTTCATTTTGGAATATAGGGATGCATACATAATGCGTTTTTTTAATGCATTGTTTTTCATTACTTTGGCCATTATAAAATAAATATATTCTGTAAAAGTGTAATAAATCTCACAGGCCGGAAAAATGTTCAAGGTTTGTGTTCAAAGTTGCTCAAATGGTTCCCCCCTCCCCCACAGCGGAAGTATCTGAATAAAGAGCAGGTGACTTACATTTGTACCTTCAAACGAATGATGAAAAGGGATCGATTTAGAAAACAAAATATTTTTGAATTTTCAAAATATGTTTCAGACAAAAAAACTAATCTACAAAAAAAGAAAATCTAATTAGCTAAATCTGAAATAGGAGGGCATTCAACAGGCGAACTAAACGAAAATCGAACTAAACTATTTCACTATCAACACCTATGCTCTTTATAAAAAATGTAAACATGGACTCAAATCTAGACTTCTTTTGGGAGTCTATCCTCGTACGTTCGAACGTAGCACTCAAATGAACAAGATTGGAAAATAAGCCAATTGGGTCTATGATAAATGATCTGGGAGAACAAGATTTTGATTCTATTGAACGATGGCAGAAGCACGGGAAATGGAGCAAATCTCTCTAACACAATGGAGAAAATAAAAAGTCAACATATATATATATATATATTATATATATATTCCCCTTTAATTTTCAGGCGAGGATGAAATTTGATTGTATTATTTCGTTTTCAAATTTGTAAAGATTGCCTTAAATGCTGAAATCATTAGTAAATGAATATAATAGGTCACGGATAAAAAAAAAATATAAGTGTTTCATTTCAATGATGGCTTACGAACCTCACTCTTTTGAACCGCAAAACAGAAAAACATTGTATTACTTTTACATCGGTCCTAATTTGAAAGCCTCAAAAATGTGCAGTTCCACCATTTGAATTATTCTTAACGAGTGTATAGTTTAAAAAGAAAAAAGTACGGACAATGAAATATCCAGTTATTAAAAATGCATTTGTAAGATATTAATTAGTCAAAAATTAGTATAATAATAATACAGATGAATTCACAATAGAACCACTCATTATATGACTAAGACACTGAACAGATATTTGCAAAAGGATAATTTAGCGAAATGTTGAGTTTCCCTCTTAATATCCCTTCAACAGTGTGTGTAAATCAGAAGTATTGGAATGCATTCTTTTTATAAGAAAACAAAAAATAGCTTGATGGTCGAGTGACTAGCGCTCTGTACCCCAGGTTTTTGATTCGAGTCCCGGCGGTGTCATGGATGTTTGCAATGGTTCGAATCCACGTTAAACCATAGGTCCCCATCCTAACAGGAACGTAGAGCGTTGTGGGGGTAGTGTTACTCTCGTCCGTAACATGTTGTCAAGCTGCTCGTGCCCTCTGGTAAATGAGTAACAGCACGTGCAGCCCTTGATTATGGCAAAAAGATTAATTGTCTCTGTAATGCCAGCTGCATTAGAACAACAACATAAGAGAAAAGAATTTGCTCTTAAAAATTAACATGTAACTTTCAAGTTAATTAGTTGCCTGTCCTATAATCATGTTTATCCATATTGTAAAGGTGCACAACTAAATAGGCTGTGGATAATAAAATGAGATCAAAAACCGACAGTGAAGTACATTTCTTCAGTCACAGGAAAAATTTAGCAAGTTCAATGCAATATATTTAAATGTATATATGTTGAAATGAATGGTAATATGTTATTAGTTTTTAAGGAGTATTATTCTTATCTTAAGAGCAAAGGATGCTAGATGTTAATGAGAGAAAAAAAAACTTTCTGGAAACTGAGGAAGGGACGCTCAGTTTGATTTGTCGCTCTACGGTCATGTTGTGCACACGAGGGCTTAACAGACAGGGACCTACAGTCAGGTGGATTCCGAATCACAACAAACATCCATGCCATGATACGAGGGAGGGGGGGAAGAAAGCCTAGAAAATTTAGTTCCCCAACTTCTAGTTACATAATTTTATTAAGTTTTAGATAGCATCTTTTTGTCAGTTTGCCCGCGACAATGTAGGTTAAATTCGACGACTTATAAAACACTGAACAACTTGGGAAATAAATTTAATGAGGTTAATATATTAAACTCTTTTTGTCGATAAACATTATTTTAAATTGTTGCTAAATATTGCATTAAAATACTCAAACTTCTTTAAGTCACTATGTTACAGCAAAAACAAAAACAAAAAAATCAGTTATATTTATTAAATAATCAATGAAAAGGGCTAATGAAATAAAATTTAATAACAACAAAAATAGTAAGGAAAAAAAACAGAAATCCAGATTAAAATAATTATTAAATTAATTTTAAGTCGAATATGAAATTTGATGTTCACTGTATTTATTTTAAACATAATAAGATAGATATAAATATACTATATATGATCACATAATGTATGGTAATCTAGTCACAAGGAAAGATCTAACAAATCGAGCCTGTAGTTTATACGAAATAGCGATCATGCTGAACTATCAAAAAGATGCTTTATTTTTTTTTAATATATGATAAATAATATGTCGCAAAGATATGAAGTAAAAATATGACATAATTTAAATATTTACTTACAGAGTATGTAGGGAAGAAATAAACCACAAAACACGCAGTTGTTATCCCTGAAATCCAAAATAAAATTCATCTTGAATAATCTTTTTGTGAAATCAAAATCAATTTTATGAGCTGCTGAAAGGATCGACCAGACACATTGACATGATCGAACTCGTGACTCACACGTACCAATCCATCAAAAAACTTCAAAATCCGAGAAATCCAACACTCGCTGGAACCATGGTTCACATCCAAAGTGATTCATTTCTGGGCAGACATTACGCAAGCATATTGTTATCCAACTGGGAAAGGGTCAGGAGCGCCGTATAAGCCGAACCGACGGCGCTCAGAAGCCGAGAGCGAGTGAGTCATGCATAGCAGAGCGGCAGCGAGAACGAAAAACCGGGTCAAAGTAACAGGGACGTCTTTGCCGTTTCTTTACTGGCTTTCTGGTTGCAACGGTATGGTGGGGATGAATGAGGTACAGATTTATGACGCTGTGTATTTTCTTAATCCCTTCAAGAATAAAAACAAACAAGGCAAAAGTGGGTTTTGGTTAGGGACTTCCGGGGAAGAAAGTTCCCCTTACGTCCATTTTTATAATTTAATAGTTAATTTATATCAGATTTTAATGAGTTTACAAAAAGTTTTAAAAAATAGACTGAATTAGCTCTGTTAAAGAAGAAATTTTAAAAGTATAAATATTGATAAAATTTAATGGAAAAAATTAATGGATAATTTTTTTTTTTTTTTTTTTTTCTCAATGCAGCTGGCAAATAGACCGGGATCTTTCGCCATAACGGCTGTACCTATGTTACTCACTTTGCACTACCCAGCAGGCGCGTGTAACTTCATGGTAAGCCACGGACGCGGAGTAACAATGCCCCCGCAGCGCTCTACGATCCTATTAGGACCGGGACCTACAGCTTAAAGATTCCGAACCACTACAAACCACCCATGGCAAAGCCGGGATTTGAACCCGATACCTGTGGTACCGAAAGCCAGAGCGCTAGCCATTCGGCCATCAGGCCCCCAATTAATGGATAATTAAAAATAAAAATTTAATAAATTTGAAATTAAACCTTCACACTTTGCGACGTAAAAGAAGACAGAAACAAACAGTTTTCACCAAATTCTGAGTTGCAATGGACTTCTGAATTTATCCTTTTCATGACCGAAGTTCATGAAGCATCTTTATTCTAAATACAGTAGATCCTCTTTAAGTCGAACCTCGATAAGTCGAAAAACTCCAAAACTCGTAAAAAAGTTTTGTTCCTTTCCCTTCAAGCCCCAAAACCTCCATGACTCGAAATTTCAACCCTCTATAAGTCAAAATAATGAATCAATCCCCACAAGACATTTTGGTATATATTTTCCCTCCGCAACTCTGTATCTCGAACATTTGAAATTATTTTGATTTTTATTGTAGTACATAATATAACTTTTAAGTTGCAAATAAACATGTTTATTACCTCTGTAACTTGAATTTTTATTTATTTTACCTCTCAAACGCAAAATAAGTCAGAAAGAATATAAACCGCGTACGTCGAAATCTTCCATATGTCGAAAACCCTATAACTCGGTCGCCCTTGACGTTCGACTTAAGAGGTTCTACTGTATTAGTAATATTTCTCCTTAGGCCTCTTTGATTTGCTAATCATCTATGGGTAATAAACGATGTTGTTAATTAGCAAAATATGATAAAAAAACTAAGTAAAACTTTTTAAACTGTTTTAAAATTTTCGAGAGTGTTGTAATATACGGCTTTATTGGAAATCAATCCATTACAATAACGATCACACACAAAAGAAGGAACAAGCAAGACAAAGCAAACATATAACAAGACAGCAATCGACACTAAGTCGGTCTCACACACCACAAAAAGTCAAAGGGGAGAGAGTACATAAATAAAGTGTCTACCCCCCCCCCCCCTTACGTCCATAAGACCCCCGGCCTCCCAATACAACTGCAAGACCTCCCCGGCGTCTAGCCCCCCCCCCCTGTTCATCCCTGGACATATCAAAAGATGTTCTGAATTCATTGTTCCAGCTCTACATAGTGGGCAAGTGTTCGAGGCGAGGACACCTATCCTGTTTAGGTGTTCCGCAAGACAATCGTGTCCAGTTCTTTATCGAAAGTTGCCAACCGTCTTTTTACATGGTCTAGTGTTAAAGATCTTCCAGCTATTTTGAATAGTGTGCCACTTTTTTGCCTTATTTTTAAGGAATTAATTCAAAATAAATACTCCACTGATCACTCTAATACGTAACGCCTTCGATTTTTTACTAGTTCCATATGTGAGAGTAGAACCGGAAGATTGACTGTATACAAGACTTCTTAATGAGAATTGCCTTATATTTATGTAACATAAAAGAAAAATGAATGCTTTGATCGATCCTATTAAGTTTTAGTAAAACAGAATTGAATTTCGAAAATCAAAATAAGTCCATAAATCTGGAAAGTTAAATATAATGAAGAATAAATTGCATACACTATTATCTCAGCCGAATTATTTTTTGCAAAACAAGAACTGTAGCGCATAATATCATCATCCTCTTGCACAGTGCGTGTTATCATCATTAAGAAATTAATTGTAGAATGAAATCAACCTATAAAAATCGAAATGATTCGATAAAACCACTATTCCTTCTACAACTAAAATTACGGCTGGAAATCTAAAAATATGCATCTTCTTTAAAAAAAAAAAAAAAAAAAAAAAACTATGAATAATACAATTGACTGCGACCTAGGTTTGTCAACAAATACGGCAAAGCAAAAAGTAATATAATAAGCTAGCCATTTTAATGCATATTGCATTGATATTTCAGTAAAATATTATTTTAATGCGGAAATGTCTTACTGCAGTCATTGGTTTTAGATTAATAATTCATATTCGTGATAAAATATTCATATCACTCACAGAAAAACGCAACGAATGAATGACATTACGTGAACATGTAATGATTTCAAAAACAAGGACTACAATGACAATTTTTAAGATGCAAAAATCAAGATAATATAAAATCAGCAAGCATCATGCATCACAAGTCAGCACTGTTATTGCAAATATTAGGAAAAGTTTTGAAACATAAGAGATAAAAATCGAAATAGCTTTTTTAATTTTTTTTTTTTTTTTTTTTTTACCAAGTCAATGTCTTTATAAAGAAATATTTTAAAATCATATTTGTAATCATACTTGAAATTTTTTTAAATAATGAAAGAAATACGGCTATACTGATAGATTAACAAACAGGCATTGAAAAAATTATTACAAATGACAATCCTATAATGCAAGTGGAAACTGTTGCATAAAAACTTTTGAATTATTTAAAAAGAATACTATACATAACAATACACAAATAAAATCAAACACAATTATAACATTATCAAAACAACGAAACAGTATAAAACAAGGTTACTTTACATACCAAAAATCCCCTGATTTCATTAGAAAATGGAATGACTTACCTAAAAAGAAATTTATATTTCATTACACATTTTCAAAACACATTACACATTTTCAAAATTATGAAATATATGAAAATTATTAACAAGTTTAAAAAAACACACACATAAGAGTGTGTGTGTGTGTGTGTGTGTGTGAAAAACACGTTTTATATTGGCTCCAAAGTATGTTCTCATCTACTATTTTCTCAGAAATATAAATTTACTTGTTTACTTCCTCTCTTAATTGTTGATATAGTTTAGTTTAAACTACACCTTTTGCTCGTAATGAAAATTGTTTAGCTACTAAAAAAAATCTTGATAGTATCTACAAAAGATTTGAAAAGCATGATTTTTCTGCATAAAGAATTTCGTGAAGAATATGCAGAAAAAAAAAAAAAAAACTCATGGATACTGTATAAATTATAAGTTTGAATAAAAAGTATTTTTGTATTAAGTAGTTTATGTATAAAGTATTGGACATAGGTAAAGTTTAGGGGTCTGATGGCCGAGTGGTTAGCGTTCTGGCACTCGGTATCACAGGTTTCGGGTTCGAGTCCCGGCGGTGGAATGGATGTTTGTAGTGGTTCGGAATCCACTTTAAACAGTAGATCCCGGTCTAATAGAATCGTAGAGCATTGCGGGGGCAGTGTTACTCCGCGTCCGTAGCTTATCTTCAAGCTTCACGCGCCCCCTGGGTGGTGCTAAGTGAGTAGCGCGGTTCAGGCCTTATGGCATAAAAGATCACGGTCTAAGTATTTGCCAGCTGCATTAGAAAAAAAAAAGGTGAAGCAGCCTTGAGTTTAACTAAAATTTTCGTTTTCAACGTGGGGTCGTGCATCACAAATTTGAGTTTCTTTTAAAAATGCATCATGCTTCTTAAAAAAATTTTTTTTAGCAATCGTCTATCGGTGTGGTGTTTCCTTCCTGAGTGAAGCTGCCAACGGAAAGTCACATTCTTGAACCAATACTTGCGCCCCATTAAAAAAATAAACGCTATCCACTACCAACGTACACTCATAAACACATCACATTCACTCTTCCTGTCCGAGAGGGGTTTTTCACCCCTTTTTCCCCACTTGCTTCAGTGATTATGACGTCACACCTGCAGATGATAATCACAGTGCTTCCCATTAAGGGGCCATTTTTTACCGACATCGGTGCCTATCTGGAACACCTCCCCCTTTCCCTTTCATCGCCCACCCCTATTTCAGGAGAGATCGTTTTTGTCGCTGCACGGAGAGCTTCTTGGCGCACCGCAATTATTATTACGAGAGGTATATAAAAAAAAAAAAATCCCCATCGCAGTGAATGAGTTTTTGTCGAATCATTTTCATGCATCGTTCGAGGAATTTTCATTCAGTCACAAAGAAAGTATTTATAGAATGTGGGCATATGGACTACAGGATATTGATCGCATCTTTGAAATAGGAAGAAGCCAAAATAGATAATATTTCTCTTATATGTCATCAGCATTCTTTAAATTGTATTTGAATCAGTAATTTCAATGTAGTAATTGATCAACCTCATCTACATCTATGTGAAAAAAAGGCATTTTATAAGTATCAGTTGCTCTAAGTCTATTGTGTGGGCGGCCTGATGACCAATCGGCTAGCGCTCTGGCCTTTGGTACTACAGGCTTCAGCATGGATGTTTGTGAGTGGCTTCGAATCCACTTTAAACTGTAGCTCCCGGTCTGTTTAGTCTTCGTGTGCACATGATGACCGTAGAGCGACAAACCAAACCAAACTACGACTAATGTTTATTCAGAAATCTATGGATGAAACAAATATATGAGCTTTCAGTGTGATAACTTGAAATAAAATTTTTATCATTGACTAGGGTGGTTTACGAGACCCGAATAAAATGAAATAAAGACACAGTAGTTTATTCTTGCAGTATCGGTCTTGAGTCTGTATGTTTCCACTAGATTAATTCATTACATTATTAATTGTTTATTTAAATCGGGCAACTTTTCACAACCACTTCCACACGATTATTTACATTTTATTATTATTATTTTTATTTATTTTTTTTTTTAGTTTTGACATAAGATCCAAAGCTCTCTTTTCAGAAAGGATTATTTAAAACGATGAACAAGGTTTCAGAACCATTTAAATTGTGGACTCCTCATTCACACTTAGGTTATTGACACTAAAAAAGACACTAAGACACACCAAAAGACACTAAGTTTTACAAAATTTTTTTTTTTTTCTAGAGAAAATTTGGTTTGGTTGGCTCTACAGTCATCTTGTGCACACGAGGGCTAAACACAGACCGAGAGCTACAATTTAAAATGGTTCCGAACCATTCATAAACATCCATGCCACCGCAAGGAATTGAACCTGAAGCCTGTGATGCCAAAGGCTATCCACTTAGCCACCAAGTTCGTAGGCAAAAGGATGCGATAAAAATATTCTGAAATACATAAGTAATTTTTTTAAAAATTTTTGCACTTATTTGTAAAATAAATAACTTAGTGTAACTATAAAATATACGCATACAAGCAAATATTATGGGTACCATGAAATAGTGAATCAAATCCTAAGAAGTTACTGTGAGCCTAAAAGATTTTCTTTTTTATGCTACCGAATTATTAAATATCTGTTGGAGATAATGAATAATATTTATTATTTCATTTTTATTTTAAAATAATTCATCAGAAATTGTAACACATTTAATACATTCACAATAGAAATCTGAAAGCGATAAGAGTAGAATTATAAGCAATTCAATTTCTAAACACATACAAACGATTGAATAGACTTATACTTCTTTAAGTCAATTAAAGCTTACAATTAAATCTCTTTAAACTAATAGTGAACTGAAAATTATTTGCAATAATGAAGAACCTACACCAGGAATGGCCAACCGCGACCCGCTTTTAACATTTTTCCTGCCCGTGAGATTTATCACACTCTTACAAAATATATTTATGTTATGATGGCCAAAGTAGTGGAAAGCAATGCATTAAAAAGATAAATTATGTGTGCATCCATATATTTAAAAAATAAATAGCGAAATTATAAGAAAAAAATTAACTTTGATTTTAAAATAATATTTTTGGACAAACAAATATCGCACGAGTAAAATGAATATTTTATTAATGATTTCTTTTATTTTTATTTCGTTTATAGTTATATATTTTTATATTTCATTTTGAGTGTTCTATATTTCTTTACGACGTGCATTTAGTATCATTATTATTATATTGTTTATGTTAACATATGTAAGAATAATAGTCAACGCAATAATAATAACTCGTTACTTCATTATACTCACAATATAATAACTCATCATACATTATACCTATAACTCAATATTTCAATTTTTCACTCTTTTGGATTTTTTTTTTTTTATGTCTGTATTGGGTCTACATCTAATTGGGTATATATAATTTTATATGCAGCCCACGGAGTTAGGATGCATTTCTGAAGTGATCCGCAAGATTATTTGGGTTGGCCACCCCTAACCTAAGCCATTCATTTTTACATGGGAGCAAATTTTTTTAAGCATAAGAATATACACATGAAGAAAAAAAAAAAAATGTTATGAAAAATATATTGTATGCAATAAAAATTGTCCAGTGCGAAAGCTACATTTCAAAGGCTCGACTTTTCGTATCGTAAGAAAGTCCGTCATTCAACTCAAGACTCAATGCATGGACTTGATTACCCGCATATATGCGTATAAAAATAAAGTAAAAAAGGACACGGCTGAGCAGATGCGAGGCACACCTGCTGTTGGGGGATTTGGAAGTCGCAGGAAGAAATGGGGCGAGGAGATAAAAAGTCGCGTGCACACAAAGGGTGCACTGAATGAGGAGATCAATGGCTGTTCGGAGATTAGAGGTGTCTTTCTCTCGCACACAGGGTGATTTCGAAGCCAAAAGGCCTGATACGCTGCACTGAATAAGGTCGAATCCACGATAATATGCGCCATTTACTGAAAATAGCGGCGATACTGGGAGGAATGAAAACAAAAAAGAATTTGCGTTTTGTTGCCGCCAGAAATTGCTTAAGTTATGGAAGCAAGTAACAAGGGATCTTATTATTATCTTATCTAATTTTATCTTATCTTTCATCTTACTTTACAATAAATGCTCATAGCATTATTATAAAGATAATATGAAGCAAACGGATGGCAGGAATTTAACATGGGTAAATTAATAACTGATAATATTAATTGAGGAAAAATTAATTGAATATTAATAAACCAGAATAACAATAAACCAGGAGTGGTTAAGCCAATTGATCTTGCAAGCCACTTATCGTAATTCCGCGGGCCGCATATAAAAATAAATTATGTCCCCATATTAGATTTAGACCCACCATATGCATTTTCTGGAGTGAGAAATTTAAACATATTATATTATTATTATTATTAAAATTGTGTTATTTATTATTATTATTGTGTTTACTATTATTCTTACATATATACTATAATAATACTACTAAATGCACCTTGTAAAGAAATATATAACACTAAAAATAAAATAAAAAAATATATATAAATATAAGCAAAATAAAAAACATGAAATCATTGAAAAATATTTATTTTACTAGTTTGTTTCTCCATTCTTTCACTTAGCTTTTGCAAATCGATTTCAATTTAGGTGTTTGCACATCATAATGGGTGTTGCAAGTTAGCCTCCGTTATGTTTGAGCGTGTTTTGCATTTGCTTTTGGTCAATTTCAATTCAGAAAGAAAAATAAATAAATAAATAAAACCGATTCGCAGGTGTAAGTTGAACCAACAGCGCTAACAACTTTTTGTGCCAAATTTCTCAAATTGGAAAATTTCATGAGTTCATCACGTTCATTCGCGAGCATCATGAGTTCGCAGAATATAATTTAATTATTCTATGAACTCATAATGTAAACTTATAAATAAAACAGACAATATATGTCCTATATTCGTAAGAATATTATTTTAAAATCAAACTTAATTTTTCTCGTCATTTCGACAGTTCATTTTTGAATATACCGATGCACACATAATGTATTTTTTTTAATACATTGGTTTTCCTCCTTTGGCCATTACGAAATAAATACGTTTTGTAAAAGTGTGATAAATCTCACGTGCCGTAAAAATGTCCAAGGCGGATTGCCCACCCCTGAATCAAACAATGACTTGAATGAATGAAATAAACAATGAATGGATTGCGTAAAACTTTTGTACATTTCAAGTAAAGAAAATGCCTCGAACTTTAATGTGGATAGGAAAATAACTTCTGACGTGAAATAAAAAAGCCATAAGGCGAGAAAATACGAATGAAATGAAACAAACGAACAAAATTATATTCTTATATAATAGATATTAAAAGCAAATTCACAAGCAATAATAACTTATTTTAATGTTTTTAAGACGACGACTTACAACAAACTAACTGTTGAATGTTTTAAATGGCACAAAATGTATTCAAAACATATTCGCAGGGAAATAGAGTTCACAAAAATGACGTCTAGACTGCCCCTCCTAACTAGGTGGTGGTCTACTTTCGAACAGGAGTGGTTAATAACTGTTTTGAATTGCTAATCTGTCGTAACGATTACCGGAAGTCGTTCGGAGAGGAAGGAAATCAGATGACAGGAAGCAAGAGGAAGGCGTGAAGCCCCCATCCAATGATAAGTGCCAAGTTTCGCTGAAGACATTCCAGATATAGCAAATCGAAAACAATTCAAAAGATTGAGTGAACACGCTTTAAAGTGAAATATAACAGAACAAAAATAATAATAATAATAATTCAAATAAATTAATCATCCTCTTAGTCATTTTAGAGAGAAATTCCAATTTTAATGACAATACAAATTCGATTTAATTAAAGAAATTCAGGTAAAACACAGATTTTTAAAATTTAAAATAAATTCATTTTCTGCAAAGGTAAAATTGCACAAGATGAAATAAAACAAAATTTAAATGAATAAATGTTAGAGTTTATTGGGGTAAAATAAAACTTTGTTTGTATTAGCTGAATTTCATTCTTAAAAGAAAAATCTCCTTATTTAAAAAGAAGCATGTAGTGAATGCGTTTTTGATAATTCGATTTTCCGCTGGCTTAAATTATAATTAATTTAACTAATGAAATAATCTTACAAAATAAAATTGAATTTCGTTCTTCGATTTTTATGCGACTTATTTTATAATTATACAGGGTGATTATAATTAAAGTCCCACTTTCAAATTGCTGTATAAAAAGAAATACTCATCACAATTTCAAATTTGAACTGCAGATACTTGAAGGGGCAAAAAAAAAAAAAAAAGTTCCATTAAAAGTGAATTAATAGATGACGCTTTAACCGGCATAAAGAAAGTGAATTCGGCTGCTAGTGATATTTGAATCGAAATTTCAACTTATTTGGCATGAGTTGCACATTAAATTAACTGTAGTGATCAATAACACTGTGAGTGGAAAGCCCATCCACAACGGCAATGTCATACCGAATTGGATGGGAAAAAAAAACGGTGGAACTTTTTTTTCTGCCATGCCGTTTCCCCCTTCTTCAAGTATCTCCAGTTCAAATTCGAACTCATTGTGAGGTGTGGTTCTTTTTTTTACAGCATTTTGAAAGTGAGACTTTAATTATAATCACTCTGCATATTTGATGAAAAATCTCACTGGCAGTTAACTATTTCATTTTTTTTTTTTTTTTTTTAATCTCACAGGTATTTCACACTTAAAAATCAAATTAAAGGAAAAATTAAGTTAATCCATGGGATATGACTTACTTGAAAGGAAGTGCATGCACACTATGTGCCACTATTTGACCTTATTCAGAATGATCGTTTCTCGGCAATCAGAACATTTGGCTTAGGGTGCCAACCGGTGCATAATTCATAACTAACACTCCTAAGTTATACCATAATTGAATTAAATGAGCATTATATGCGGAGCATTTCTCATAGCCAGCAATAAAAAAGAAATCACGCGGGTTAAATTTATTCCCATTCGTCACGGAAGCGACGCGTGATGAAAACAGAAATGTGTACGTCAGGAATACTAAGAAGGAAGATAACCTACAATATAAAAATATCGCAAACGAGTACGAATGAAATTACGCGATTTAATACATACATTTATGTTTTTAAAAAAAAAAAAAATCGTATTCAATCAAAGCTTTAAATAGATCGCTGGAAAAGGAACATTAAACCATCAAGTTTGCACCTGGACACGAGCATACAAATGCGTGAAAGATTCGAGAAAATGACCGGAGCCCCCTATGATACGTTACAATAAAGCAAATAAAACTAGTAAATGCTAAAACAGGTGTTGCAATTGAAATCTCACAGATCCAGTAACCAATACATATAAAACGCAAATCGTGTGTCATTCAACGACTTTATTTAAAGTCGAATGAATTTAACAGCAATAAATACAGCTTACGGTAGCGGAATTTTCATTTACACTATAGACCTTTAAAAACTGCTTACACCATGATGATAACATGCGACAAACGCAAATTCTAAATTAAAGCACAGGCGATTAGAATGCCGATCCGCGCTGACAAGGCAGGTACGAGAAACCCCATTGAGTCTGTATTGGAAAGATTGTAAGGAGAGTTTCTGAAACAGAAATCGCAAACGCACGTGTGCACGTTCGCATTCGCACGTAAGACGGGTATAGGAATGACATTTTTTCAAACGAATCTCGGTTCTGCACACTGATGGTTGTATTCACAGTGATAAAATCGAAGAGAAGGATCCATTGCAAGTTTATATTCGTCATTGCCAAGACCCAGTAAGCAGCTTGATGGCCAATTGGCTAGCGCTCTGGCCTTTGATACCACAGGTTCCAAGTTCAAATTTGGCGGTGGTATGGATGTTTGTTGGTGGTTCGGAATCTATGTTAAACTGTAGGTCCCGGTTTAATTAGCCCACGCGTGCGCAAGATGACTGTAGAGCGATAAACCAAACCAAGATTCAGTAATGATGTTATGAGTGCCATTATATACCGAATAACTTTTTGTTCGCAGGGTCGCCATCATTACATTTCTGATGTGTTAAGTACCGTTGCTGTGCCCTATCTTCAAGAACAGAAAAACGCACAACAGCGTTTCGCCAGTGCTGTCCTAACATTCAATATAAAATTTGTCAACTACTGATTTGGCCAGTATTTCATTCAGATTTTTTATCAATTAAAAATGTCTGGTTAATGAACTCTTAAAGTCGATTTAGTTTGGTTTGTAGATCTACGGTCACCTTATGCACACTTTGGGCTAAACAGACCGGGACCTACAGTTTAAATTTCCCAAAGTTGAAGCAGTATACAATGCTATACCTGCATATGGCATCCGGGGCCTGACGGCCGAGTGGCTAGCGCTCTGGCTCTCAATATCACAGGTTTCGGGTTCGAGTTCGAGTTCCCGCGATGCCATGGATGTTTGTAGTGGTTCGGAATCCACTTTAAACCGTAGGTCCCCAATCAAGACTTCTCACCCACATCATTCCCAGATTGGAAAGGGGCAACTCAGCTCTAGGCACAGTGATGTGGTGTGTAGTAATATATAGAAATTCAAAATTTGTGTCTGAAACAATGCCTAGCTGGAATATAGCTGTTATCGCGAACAAAGATGACTGTTCTAAGTTTTGCATGTGTTGTACCTCAAATCAAACTATATGTGCTTAATAAATATGCTTTAAGCAGCAATTTTAATGATTAGCAGCGTAGTTGATAAACTTGGGACCAAATATCAATCACTAGCAGTTATCGATTTTTATTTATTTATTATTATTATTATTATTATTGCATAGTATTTGAAAATATTAATCTTAAAAACTATTTCTGAAATTACGTCGCAAAACAACCGGAATGTGACGTATGGGAACCGGTATATTATTCATTCATTGTGGACGTTTCTTTAAACAAAGAACAGTGTATAATTCCAAAACAAATAATCAGGAATTTCTATTGTATTGAATTGCACAAATTGTTGAATTCAACTGCATCTGAAAACAATGAAAATTTTAATTTTGAAAAAACTATTTTAAGAATAATAAAACAACGTAAATTTTCTAATATTGATATTTATAAAATGCGGGGCCTGATGGCCGAATGGCTAGCGCTCTGGCGTTCGGTACCACAGGTATCGGGTTTGAATCCCTGCTTTGCCCATGGGTGTTGTAGTGGTTCGGAATCCACTTTAAGCCGTAGGTCCCGGTCCTAACAGGATCGTAGAGCGCTGCGGGGGCATTGTTACTCCGCGTCCGTGGCTTACCATCAAGTTACACGCGCCCCCTGGATAATGCAAAGTGAGTAACATCGGTGCAGCCCTTATAGGCATCCAAAGACGTTCCATGTCTGTTTGCCAGCTGCATTGAGGGAAAAAAAAATTTATATAATTAAACTTTTAAAGAAAAGTAATAGTTAACCTACTTTCAGTGCAGCGGGTTAATATTTTCCGAAAAGGATAGACGATTTCCCCCCCCAATGCAGCTGGTAAACACTTAGAGAATTGTCTTAGATGTCGTAAGGCAAGCACTGCACCGACGTTACTCGCTTAGCACTACCCAGGAGGTCGCTACACTCTACGATCACGTTAGACAGGGACCTACGGTTTAAAGCAGATTCCGAGCCACTACAAACATCCATGACACCGCCGGGACTCGAATCCGAAACCTGTGATACCGAGCGCCAGAGCCTCGGCCATTCAAGCCCAGGATAGACGAAATAAGAATGGACAAAGATGATTAATGCATTCATATCAAATAATCATTACTTAATGCAACGTAAAACTGACATTAAATGTATCCCAAAAAAATAGAGGTCAAAAAACTGGATGATATCTATTATCTCCATGAATATTATTTAATAAAATATCGGATAAAAAAAAACTGAAATTTTAATAATAAAAATTACAAAATAATAAGGAATATTTTTTTCTCCTAATGCAGCTGACAAATACGTAGACCGTGATCTTTTATGCTATAAGGATTACACCGAAGTTACTCACTTAGCACTATCCGGGAGGGGGGACTTGAAGATAAATTACGGACACGGAGTAACTCTGCTCCCGCAACGCTCCAAGGTCCTATTAGACCGGGACCTACGGTTTAAAGTGGATTCCGAACCATTACAAACATCCATGGTACCGCCGGGACTCGAACCCGTAATTTGTGGTACCGAGCGCTAGCCACTCGACCATTAGGCCCCTAATAAGGAATATTAACTATAAGAATTTTTAAAATAATAATTTTGTTTTCCATCAAGATTATTACAAACCTTAGAAAGTAAAAAAAAAAAAAAAAAAAAAAAAAAATTTACAAACTTTCTTGAAAAAACTATTCAAAACGTAAGGAATTTCGCTCATTCTTACAAAAATAACTTTCCACAAACAATTATGTCATAAGTCCTAAAATAAACTCTTATTTCAAAATCTGCATTAATAAATTAATATTTTAAACAAAATTTTGAAAAACACCGCTTTTGCTTGTCTGTCAAAAGATTTTCATTTTCCACAAAATTACCCCCAGGCTATTTATTTTCTTAATAACTGCCATATTTATTATTTTAAATAAATTTTTTTATTATCAATTATTCTTAAAATATTGATTATTTTATTTTACTAAACTTAATTATTTCATTTTTATTCCATTTACAGAGCATGTGCTCTATTAATTTTTCGTCCTTTAAATTATTGATTTCTATAATTATGTAAAAGTTTTAATAAAAATTATGATATGGAGGTACGGGTATTACCCTAGGTACTCCAAATAAACATCAGCCGTTACTTTACGAATTACCCTGGTGTCTGCAATACAAGCAAGGCTGGATTTTCCTATAGGCCTATAGGCTTCAGCCTAGGGCCTCAAGATCAAGAGGCGCCTACATTCAAATTGTTAGCAAAATTAGAATTACACTATTCTAAAAAAGTAAATACTAAAACACTGAATAGAAAATAAGAAGAAATTCGACACATATGACTAATAAACAAGTGTAAAAATGTATTGGTTAAGATCAATGCGTTCGGCTCATTGGGTCTATCCGTTTGTATATACTAGATTGCACCAAAATATAGTTCATACGTTCACTGATTGCTATGGCAAATATTGACGTGACTTATGCTACTGAGCTCTGGTTTGTACTTGCATAAATAAAGTGCAGATTGGTGTAGATTGAAACAGACCTATTGATATCCCGACGTTCGGTTATATTCCTATTACTTCGATAATACGAAATACGTGCTCATTTGATTCTCGCCTTTTGAGTTCAGTAGGTTCAATACTTTAGTGAAGTGTTTATAAACTATTGAAAAAAAAATTTTTTTGGCAATATTTTCATTTTTGCGGAATTGTAGGTTTCTTACCTTTTATTTATGCACAATAATTAGTAACTCAAATATTTTGAACTTTTGAATAAAACTTAAAAGTGGGAGGTGAAAGGGCCTCATAAGTGGAATAGCCTAGGGCCTCTTTTCATCTAAATCCGGCCCTGGATACAAGATACTCTTCAACCAAAATAAAATAAAGAAAAAGCAACAAAATGCATGGAAAACAAAATATGCCTTCGCAAAGGAAAGAATTCATAATCCCACCTTTCAGACACTATATTTACATGTAAAAAAAACATGTGGTGAGTCGGGTCACTGATCCACCTGACTTACGAAGATATAAGCCCGATACTTCGTCATGAATCTTATAAGGAGTGAGTCACTGAACCACCAGCAACTTTTAATTGCTTGAGTGTTCCTGAGAATATTGCAAATGACCAGTTTGCGGTTTGCTGGAAACTGTTGGGTTTTTCCCGCCAATTTAGCGCGGTCGGGCGCGTTTTATTTAAAAACTAGACCTCGGCATTGTGATGTAAACAAAAGAACAGAGACTGGTGGTAACCAAGGTCAGATTGAAACAATTTTATTCTGTATCCAGCATCATCGTGCGGTGATAATGAAAAATTCTTTTGTAAAGATATTTTTTTTCAATCGGATTCTATTGCCAGGTGAATATGTTATACAACTTTTTTTTTTTTTTTTAATGATTAGATTTGCAGTGAAATTAATTTCAAGTTTTTAAAAAACATAGCATCCGTAAAGAAAAGCACGTGGATGAGAACGAAACAGATTTTTCATTCAATTTGATTATAAAAAAAATCAATTAGCTTATCAGAATACAATGCATCTAAAACTTACAAGTAGTTTTACATGTAAACAATATAAACGAATAAAGTACATTGAGTGCATGCAATGAAAGCAAGAAACATTTTTACGCTGTGGTATTCTGAATGAAAAAAAAGAAATCAACTACTAAGGGGGTACCATTTTGTATTTCCAAGATATGGAATCCCTTAAGTACAGAGAGTCAACCAAATGCAGTACCAAGTTTTCAGTTAAAAGAATGACTCTTTGGTGGATAAATAGAAAAAGAATCCTCTAATCCGAGAAATAAGCATAAAACGTCACGTCTTCCACTAAGCCCCTTCTGAATATGCATAGAGAGCCCAACCCCCACTAAGGTTTCACTTTTGCCATCGCTTCTAATAACAATTCATCATTGTTTCAGATAAATCTCCTTTCCTGGTTGCAAAATAAAATCTAAAGATAACACAAATCATTTTTTTCCCCTCAGAATTTAAAAGGCTATTCAAAAGCTATACTTTTCATGATTATTACTTACCGAGTTCACGCATTGCTTTGTACTCTTAACAAAAAATAAATTTTTATTTTAAAATGTTTCGAGTGCATTTGCAATAGATGTCTGAAATAAACAGAGAATTTTGTCACTTGTCTTTTTTAAATTAAATTTTATAACCAATAATAGCATGGTTTGGTTTGTCTTTGGTCACTTCTACGGTCATCTAGTGCATAAGAAGATTAAACAGACCGGGACCTACAGTTTAAAGTGGATTCGAACCACTAGCAAAAACTAAAATTAAATTAAACTTAATTAATTATAATTTCCTTGTAACTAAACAAAAACAGGGAAATGGCGTTGGAAAAAAAAGGAGAATATATTTGGATCTTCAATATAATTTAAAATTTAATTTATTGCCTTCCTTAGTACGCACATTAAATGTTTAGTTTGTCGCTCTACGATAATTTTTTTTTAGTAGGCTCTCACACTCTAGGTTAATTAGACCAGGACCCACTGTTGGTATATTTTAGTTCAAAAATTGTAAAAATAAAAACATAAAGCAGATTAAATTACAAATAAAGTTTTTAAAAAATAACGAAAGTATATTATTTCAATGAAAATATAGATAGATGTCTTTCCAAGCCCAGATAGGTTAATTCATAAATCAACTTTAAACGTGAATATCTAAACAGAACTTCCCACAATTCTGAGAAGAACACAATGAAATGTATGATCAAAATTAATTTATACATTCTATTATAATGTATTGGAGTTCTTTCTGGATCTACTACTACACTACACCACACCACTGTGCCTAGAGCTGAGCTGTCCCTTTTACAGTTTGGCAATGATGTGGGGTGAGAAGAAGTCTGATTGGGCTCTTAGGGGTCATATGAGGTCGGGACCTGCAGCTTAAAACGGATTTTGAATCCCTACGAATATTCATGCCGCCAGGATAAGCAATCTGAAGCCTCTTATACAAAGGCTAGAGCGCTAGCCACTTGGCCAACAGGCCGGAACAGTATGACACAGCGGATTTTATTCATAGGAATAGGTACATTACAAGTAGGGATTGCAATATCGGACCAAAAGTTCAATACCGGTATTCGGTATTTTAAAATCTTAATACCGGTAGTAGAAATTTTGAAAAAGAAAGAAAACACAGGTGTTTTCTTGTTTTTTTGCCACTTTTATTAGAGAACGTAAATATCACGAAAAAACACTCGAAATGGCAAACTATCTAATACTGTCATTTTACTTATAATTTCATCCAAATTATCCTTTTTTTTTTTCAAAATAATCTAAAATCCCTGATGGCTTGGGCTTATAAACTGTGCTTAAGTTTGTATCTTCCTAGGACTTCTCTCCTCTTTAACAAATTTGTATCATGTTTCGTTTTTAAATGTGTATGGAGTCCGCTTGTACTTTCTCCATTCATTTTAATAACTCTTAGACATTTTTTACATTGTGCAACCAAGTTCTTTTCATCATATAAATAATGAAACCAAACCGAAGTTTTATCAACTGATTTTTTTTTATGTTCTTTAAAATTATTCCTACTCATTATTATGGGGTATTATTTATTAGTATATATATAATAAATCTGAAAATATTTTGAACCCTAAAGTATGATATGCTAATACAATGTGATTAACGAACTCACCAATTAAAAAAAATAACGAAATATTACACGTTTCCTGACTTTCTTCACAACTGCAATCTTGTTTTCATAGACAAAAATTTTTAGTTTTCAGATAAGAATTTTGAATAAGAATTTCACAGATAAGAATTTCACAGGTAAGAATTCTAAATTTCTAGTAAATACCGAAAAAAACGATATTTAAACTATTGAATACCGGTATTACAAATTGTACAAATGGCTCAAAATACCGGTATTCGGTATCCCGGTATTGCAATCCCCTAATTACAAGCCACAACTTTCTCTCGGGTTGTACAAGCTCGTGCATACTAAAGCGATAAAATGTTCCCTCTTTAAAAGGAAAAACAGCTTTACTTTGATCTCTACAGAATCATCACGTCCAGCTGGATTGTCAAGAGTACAGAAGAGAGTCAGAAATATGTAAAATTAAACCAAATAAGACGTAGTCAAAAAAACTATACATACTATAATAGCACATAACCTGGGTTCCATGGCTTTAGAAAGTAAAACTTAGCTATTTTTATTTAGTCTACTGCCTGCTTATTAGAGACTGTTTTAGAGACGTTTGTTCAAGGCAAGATATTCGCTATCTTCATTGGCCATTCTCGATCTATTAGATCAGGGATGACCAACACGTGGCCGAGCGCTGAATATTTTTTCAGGCTCGTGAGATTTATCACACTTTTACAAAATATATTTATTTTATAATGGCCAAAGTAGTGAAAACCAATGTATTAAAAAGTACATTGTGTGTGCATCCCTATATTCAAAAATTAACTGCCGAAATGATGAGAAAAAAATTAACTTTAATTTTATAATAACATTCTTGCGAATTTGAACAGATATTGCCTGTTTTATTTATGAGTTCACAGAATAATTAAATTATATTCTGCGAACTCACGATGCACGCGTTTCTTGGAACATCTAATACAACAGGTTCTATGTTTCTCTTTAAGTGACCTCAGTGACCCTCTCTAGATACGCACAGTTGATTGTTGATAACAAGCAAACCAAACTCTCAGTTCAAGTTGTTAGCGCTTTTGGTTCAACTTTCACCCATGCGAATCTTTTTTTTTTCGAAAATGAAATTGACCCAACACAAAAACAAACATAACGGACGCTAACCTGCAACACCATTCAGAGGTGCAAATACCCAAATTAAGATTGATTTTAAAAGCTAAGTGAAAAATGGAGAAACACATATCGCACTAGTCAAATATTTTTTAATGATTTCATTTCAAACATATTTCTTTTCAATGTGCGTTTAGTGTCATTATTATTATACTATCTATATTTACATGCAAGAATAATAGTAAACATAAAAATAATAACTCATTATGTTTCAATGTTTCACTCCAAAAAATGTCTACAGTACTCTAAATGTAATATGGTCATATATATAATGTTATACGCGGCCTGCGGCGTTGTTGCATTTCCTAAAGTGGCTTGCAAGATCATTTGGGTTGGCCACCCCTCTATTAGATTCATTCTGATTTTTTGATGTCTCCACAATTTCTATAGATCTACGTGCTGTTCTTCTTTGAATGAACGAAACATTTTTTCTCCTATAAATATTTATTTTCCCTTATACTACATCTTCCCCTATGGCTATCATATTTCGACAATTTTTCTGAAAATAAAATTGAAATTAACATTAAAAAAAAAAAAAAAAAAAAAAATTAGTGAATCTTTGAAAGTAGAAAAACTGAATTCCTAGAATTAAACTACGGTAACCGTAATCCGATATATTACGGATTGCAAAATTGATATATTTTTTGGGGAATACAGGAATATTTGATTAAACCGGGAAATTTTTCTTGGTAAAAATGGCATGCAATTTTTTTCCCCTATTTTTTAAACTATATTTTAGGTGGTTACAATTCAACGATTAATATCTTTTTATTTATTTAATTTACGTCAGACTGTCTATGAACAGCACATTGGCGTAAAAAATAATGTCAACCATGAAAAATTCTCCAACTACAAAAAGTGGCCAAATTAGTGTAACACGTAATTTATTCAAAATTGGATAATTTATTAACGAAATTCCTGTTCAATCTTCTGATTTCGAAAAAATTTCAATTAATCTAGGCTTTATATTAAACTTACCCCTGTCAATTTTGTGAAAATTGGACGTAAAGTGAGGCCGTACATAGCCGGACACACACAGAAAGTTTGAGAACCCTATACATAGAAAAAGAGAAATATATCATTCAGATCCTGTTTTTAGATTCAGACTTCAAGATCAAAATAAGGCATGAAATGGAAATTTGTTCACCGAAGGATTTTTTTATTTGCATTTATTCCTGAATACAATAAATCTATTGAACTAGTAACAAACCAAACTATCAATTGAACATAACTGAACAGAGCACACTTAGATAAAGTAGGCTGCAAGAATTGTCCAACCAGTCCTATTCGAAATTACATTCCTGGGTCTAATGGCCGAGTGGCTAGCGCTCGTTAACACAGGTTTCGGGTTCGAGTCCCGGCGGTGCCATGGATGTTTGTAATGGTTCGAAATCACTTTAAACCGTCTAACAGGATCGTAGAGCATTACGGGGGTAATGTTACTCGCGTCCTTAGCATATCTTCAAGCTACACGCACTTAGTGCTAGATGAGTAACATCGATGCAGTCCTTGCTTATGGCTAAAAGATGACTAAGTATTTGCCAGATGCATTAGAAAAAATAAAAATTTTTAAAAAATAAAAAACATTCTGATACATATATTTCTTTTCATTATATGACACTTTATAATTACGCTATGTACGGTAGTCGTTCTCATCAGTGCTAGCAAGTAGTATTCTGGACTTCAAGTCTGTGACAAACCCAATAAGATACGACGAATTCTTCACAAAGCTGTAATGAAGTCTTCACGGTCTAGGGCCCTCGGATGGATCGAAACCCCAATTGATTGGTTAACCTTGGAAGAGTAACTGGATGCCGCGAAAAAGAAGGGGAACAGGGAAATTACATCCTCGAGACACGTGGCACACGGCCTTATTAGCGAAGATCACCTGTGAAAAGCTTGACGGGGAAACGGCCTCGAGGGGGATAATGGAAACCTGCGAAAGGTATTCTGGATGGTCTTTGTTGCAGATAAATTGATATTTCATTCGTCGAAAATAAAATAAAACATCATTATAAAATAAGCAATGCATGCGACAGATAAGTAAAGGTACAAAAACTACTACAGCTGTTTAATTGCGTTTTACTTCAAATTGATTTTATCGCTTTGAAATAAATAAAAATTAGTATGATAAAAATAGTGATGTGCAGCATTCTAACTTAACAACAAAGAAATGAGAAAAGGAAAAATTCAAGCAAAAAAAAAAATTTTTTAATTACAAACATTCAAAAATTCACTATATATATATATTTTAAGTAGAAAAGCTGAATGCCTAGAATTAAACTACGGTAACTTTAAGGAATTGCCAATATATTGCAGTTTTTCACAATTGTTAAATTTTGACTAAAAACAAACTGCTTCTTAGACACTTTTGATTAAACAATCTGTTTACAATCGAACTGAAAACATAATCTATCTGTTTATATTTTGAAAGTCACACAATTCTACAGTTCATGTGACTTGAGATATAGTTCAATCGCTAGATTTAGCAGCACTTATTCCTTGCCAGTTTTGAAATCACATGAAAATCAGCGTTTATTTCAAATAAAAAACTTCTCGTGCTGTGCGAAGTGTAATCTGTTTTAAATAATAGCTTTTACGTTTTTTTGCGACCTGGTGGGCCAACTGTCTGTCGCTCTGGCCTTTTTGGTACCATAGGCTTCAGGTTCAAATACTGGAGATGGCATGAATATTTTTGTGTGGTTCGGGATCCACATTAAACTGTAGGTCCGATCTAATTAGCCCTCGTGTGCACAAGATGACCATAGAGCGACAAACCATACCTACACTTTTTTTCCCCCTTCTTTTTTCTCCCAAGCTTCACTGTTTTTTGGAGACGCCAAGGAAACTAGGTCATCATCATGTTCACAAATGATAATTGAACTTGTCGAATAAATACATATTAACAGCATTTGTGTTACGATTAAACAGTAGAATATATATATGTTAGGATAAAATTTTCCATGAAATTATGGAATAATCGTTATTCAGATTTTGAGCCATTTCATTTAAATAGCTTGCAAACGGTTAATCGAGAAAAACTCACATCAAGAAATAAATGGTAAACAAAAGTAAAGTAAAAAAAACAAAAGTAAAGTTGCGCCCGACAAATTTCACATTAAGATACAAACGAAATGATTCTTTTCTTTTAAATGCGACACGACTTCTTAAAAAATAACGTACTGTAGCTCCCCAAATAGTCAAGGTAATAAAAGATCTTCGTCAGAGCACTCCGTGTGGAAATGCAAAGCTTTACTACTACTCCACAAAACATAATTCTCTCTGAAATACTTTAATTGCATGTAAAGGAAGTTCCACGGAAACAAACGACTTCAGGAGGAATCTTATTCATCAATACACCCTATTAAAACTTTTTAATTGAGAAGGCAGTCATTTTCTCGCTTCCCTCGAACCACAATTTTCCATTCCTATTGGGGCTAATTACAGTTCTCGATATTGGCTCAGTTTTGGAGCAGTGAAAATTACAACATTTGGGAATGATTAAAAAGGCAGATCGATCTTTAATGAAGGCGATTTGCAAGTAAACTGCAGTTCGATTCCAACCAAAATTGCAAAGAGCGAGGCTCGTAAATAATATTCCACCACCCGACGAAATTACAAATTTAAATCAATAAGAGGAATTTTCCAAACTTCTCGAGGATAACATAATTGATATATAATTTAAATTATACAGCAGCTAAGCCTGTTAAGTAATAAATATTTTTTTGTTAATGCAGCTGGCAAATAATTAGACAAATGTCTTTTATGCCATAAGCAAGGGCTGTACCGACGTTACTCACTTAGAACTACCCAGGGGTGCGTGTAGCTTGAAAATAAGCTACAAACGCGGAGTAACACTACCCCGCAACGCTCTATAATCCTATTAGACCGTAGATCGTAAGATGACCGTAGAGCGACAAACAAATCACCAAATATAGATGTCTTCAAGTTATTGCCAAAATTTTTTCACGTTTTATCACGTAGTGCATGAAATATCATGTGGGATTACTGTGAGAGTGCAAAAATGTTCATTACGACTAAAAATTACGCAATTCAAGAAATAAAATGAAAGAAAAATATTATACATTAAAAGTTTGTTCTCAAAAAGGAAGAATAACGTTGACCGTGTCATTTCGCCGCAGTAGGATTTTGGCGGTTTACGCCCGGAATGTTTTCTTACAACTACAGGCAGTAATTAAAGAAGACGTCTCAGATGAAAAGGTTTTTTTTTTCCCGGTGGAGGTTGGAAAGTATACAAGAGCGATGCATTGTAAGATGTCGTGTATGGACTTTTCACTGTCAGCCATTAATATCATTTCGTGGTAACCAGATGTGTAACACACAAAGGTTTGAGTACTTATGGATTAGTGAAAATGACGTAGTAAATTGCAGTGCATCACTGACCGCCGCTTATATTTGATCCAGTTTATGCGGTGTCACTTTTTTTTAATTGGAAATATTTTCAGTAATTCTAAAAAAAATTGTGGTTTCATGTCAGCAATTTATATTTATTTTTGTGCTAATATTTACTCAATATTGTAATTTGATTTCTATTTTGTATCTGTGCTTCTATTATTATTTGTATCTATTATTATTTGTATCTATTATTATTGTTTTTCATTGTTTTTTCATATTATTTTTAATTACATTTATTACGTCGTTATTATTTAATTACATTATTTAGTGTATTAAAACTTTCTTTGTATTATTTCGATTGAGTTTTTGATTAACATTGATTTGGCGGCATTTATATTGGTAAAAAGAATGACCCTCACAAACGGAAAAGTATCTTTCATTGTTTTATAGTTTAAATATCCCATTTAAACAGATTTATTGATAACGAATTATCAAATTAAATAAGGCAGTGAAATGATTGATCAATCGATTTGATGTGAGATTTACAAGTTTAGTTTATTGCCTATATTTTGTGCACACTTTGGGCTAATTAGACCGGGACTTACAGTTTAAAGTGGATTCAGAACCCCTAACAAACATCCATGCCACCGCTAGCATTCGAACCTTGAACCTGTGGAATCAAAGGTCAAAGAGCTAGCCGATTGATCATTAGGTCGCGAGGTTTACATGAGCCTAATGGAACATTTTCAGATATTTAATTTCAAAATTCATATATATAAGAAAATTGCACGAAACATTTTATATATAATTAAAATATATTTTTCCCATATAAAATAATAATAAAAAAAACTATGGAACAGTAAAAAAAAAAAAAATTATGTTATTTCTACTTTAGAAAATGATTCCCCCCTCCCCACTCATTGCAATGTTATTTGCTAACTAGAATATTGTTTTAAATAAAATTTAATTTTTTAACTAAATACCTCGATAATTCATGTAACTAGTACAAAAAATTAAAAACGATTTAATTCCGAATTTCTTAACTCAAAATGAATTTTTTACAGTGTGTAGATATATTATGTACACATTGTAAAACTGTGAAATAAAAGTAGCAATTTGAAGAAATCACCCATGATATTAAAAAAACCGAACTATTGTATAAGTAATTAACAATAAAATCAATTAACCATCACAAATTTAGCAAAATAACAGAAAAAAATGCATCAAGTCCCAAAATACATCCAAATACTTAAATTTAAAAAAATGAGGCTGCAAGAGAACACAAAGGAAATCGTTCGCAGGGATGATTATCGACCCCCTCTCCCCCTCAAGTTCCATTATGCAAATGAAGGCGGTGTGGGCCAGGAGGGCAGACACGCATTCCTCGTGTTCTAGACGCCCCCACTCGCTATCGACCAGGCCACTTGGCCGCCAGACAGTGTGTCTGGGCGTCCCCCCATCAGACGACGGAAACCAGAAAAACCATTTGTTTTCGTTTGCCCAGATCACCAAGCTTTGATTTATTTATCCGTGGCCACGGACTGATGAGCAGACATGGACAAAAATATATATACCCACTCAGAACGAAATGCATTTAATAACAAAGGCAAGTTATAAAGAGACTATATTTGTTAACAAGAATTGTTTTCGGGAATGATAGTCTAAAAGACTTGAAATCAATGTAAATACAACGAACTGAATAAGATAATTGCCTTAGCTGAAGTGATATTCGAAAATGTAATTAGAAATAAATCTATGCTAGAAGTTTTTTCAATTCAAAGAATGTTTCAATTGAAAACTCTGATGGCCTCTTCTCACTAAATCTAAACTCTATTCCACCTCCGCGGCTTGATGACCAATTAACTAGCTCTCTGGCCTTTGATACCACAGGCTTCAGATTCTAATTCTGGCGGTGGCATGGATGTTTGTTGGCGGTTCGGAATCCACGTTAAACTGTTGATCCCTGTCTAATTAGCCTAAAGCGTACACAAAATGACCGTAGAGCGACAAACCAAATCAAATCGCCAAAATATGGCGGCCTGATAGCCAAGCGGCTAAAGCTCTAGTTTTTGGTACCATAGGCTACAGGTTCGAATCCTGGCGGTGGCATGCATATTTGTGAGTGGTCCGGAATTCATGTTAACCTAAATCTATTTCCCCTCCCCTTTCTAAACGGTTCACGGTGTAAGACTTTTATAAAACAAACTCATCTGCATGTAAATAAAATACCAATTGCCAAACATATGCGTTATCATACATTTTTTTTTTTTCTTCTAATGCAGATGGCAAACACTGAGACACTTGGTCTTGGATGCCTTAAGGTAAGCTCTGCACAAACGTTACTCACTTTGCATTACCCAGGGGGAGCGTGTAACTTGAAGATAAGCCACGGACGCGGAGTAACAATGCTTCCGCAACGCTTTACGATCATATTCGACCGGGACCTACAGTTTACAGTGGATTCCGAACCACTACAACATCCATGGCACCGCCGGGACTCGAACCCGAGAAGTTACCAGTTGTTAAATGAATATATTTTTGTTGACCAGATTTTTTAGAGTAGATAGTACTTTAGATTTTTAAAACGGCAGATAGGTCCGTAAAATAATGTGCGATAAAAAAAATATTTGCATCGGCCTATCGATATAAATGACTTAGATTTATGTTACTATCTTTTAAGAACAATAATCCAGACCACGTTGACTAAAATTTGGTTTGGTTCGTCGAACTACAGTCATTTTATGTACACTAGAACTAATTAGACCAGGACTTAAAAAAATGGATTCGAACGACCAATAAACATCCATGTCACAGCCAGGATTCGAATCTCAAGCCAGTGGTACTTAAGGCCAGAGCGCTAGCCAATTGGCCAACAGGCTGCTAAATTGACTAAGAAATAATTTCACTTGCATGCCACAAAATAAATATTATCTGTTGCTTAAATTTAAAAAGAAAAAGAAAAAGCAAGAGTTGAAAGAGATGTGCTCAACAAAGAAGATGTGGTGATTGCTAAATAATGCATTTCTTATGTGAACCAACATTTATTTGTGAACAAGCATTATTAGTCATGATTACAAAAGAAAAAAAAAAAAAACATTTGATTCATAATTTTTGCGCTTATTGACCATAGAAATCAAACCAAATACCAAAACACATTAAATTAATGTAATATGCATAAGTTCTCTATTTGGTTTTTCATTATGTTATATGGACTTTTTTTTTTTTTATTACATATAAAGAAAGAAAGAAAACTTATAAATGTTGGATAATTTCCCATGTTTTTTCCCCATAATTTCCCGTGTGTACGCAGCCAGCGGCTTTTATGAATTTGTGTATACTTGAACTAATGGAAGATATCTATCACAACAAATGGATAAATATTAAACATTATATAACGAATAAAGTGATACTGATGGCCGAGTGGCTGGCGCTTGGTACCACAGGTTTAGGATTCGAGTCCCAGCGGTGCCCTGGATGTTTGTAGTGGTTCACAATCCACTTTAAACTGTAGGTCCCGGTCTAACAGGATCATAGAGCATCGTGGAGGTAGTGTTACTCGCGTCCGTAGCATATGGTCAACTTACACGTTATATGTTCAAGTTACACGTAGTTAGCACGTACCTGGGTAGTGCTAAGTGAGTAACAGCGGTGCAGGGCTTGCTTATGGCATAAAGATTAACTGTCTCTATATTGCCAGCTGCATTAGAACAAAAACATATAAAGAATAATTTTCTTAAAAAAACATATCTGAAATTGTTCTTTTGATTTGATTTTTAAAATATTCTTAAAACGCATGATGATAGGATTTAAAAAACATTTTCATTCTACAGAGAATTAATAAAAAGTAAAAATAAAGAAAGAAAAAAAAAACTATGCAACCAGCAATACACTAGTAATATTTTATTCCATATTATAAACGAAAAATATTAATTCTCCTTTCCGTTTATCGGTATGAAACCAGTTTAGCCGAAATGACAATCACGATTCTGAGAAAACGACGACTGCTATTTGTATCACTGACGGTGGAAACTAAAACAATTGATAGTGAACAGGAGACAGAGATAAGATAAAAACACAAGCAGATTTGAAGTGGTTATTCTTTTAAAAACCTCCCTCTATTACTGTAAAATGAGGAAACCAAAAACCGGAAGAAGTGAAGACATGGGAGACAAAAACATCTTCATTAGTTTCCGACGTCACGAAAATAACGCCCCGCAATTATTTCGTTCTCGAGCATGACAACGTAACCATCACCCTTAGCCACCCTTTTTTTTTTTTTTTTCCGCTATTCGAGCGACTCCCTCATCCCCTACACCACTTTTATTTATTTACTTCTTTATTCAATTCCTTCTATTAGCTCACGCTCTCCCTATATATATCTTGTTCAAATTTTCAATCGCCAATAAAATACTTTTATTCATCCACTCAAGATCAAATGCATTTTTTTAAACTTGTAGTGGATGACACTTGGTCTTAATACAGTTTTTCAAATATTAATTCAGTAATTAAATTTATTTAATTCATTTTAGTTTTTTTTAGATCTAAGTTGCACATATCTACCAACAGATGGCGCCAGATAAATTTAAAAAAATGAACGAAAATTATTTATAAAGGACTTTCTGCGATAGAGTGAAAAAAAGTAGGAATTGTTTTATATATTACTTGTTTTAAATCATGTGTGAACATGATGTTGTCCTGGTTATGGGGTCCGTGTCGTTATCCGAAAAAGAGGACCCAGCAAATAAAACTCCTTTTCAAATTTTGGCCGAAAATGCTACTTTGGGCCCCTTAACTCTTGAAATGATTCATGAATAACGTTAATCTTGAGGAATTTTCTGGAAAATTTGGCTTGTGTTTGAAGTGTTTTGTAGTATGGTTGGGCAACGGACGTACCGGTTACGGAGTTCCTGTGTGGTTTTAAAAACCAAGAAAACCTCCACATCTTGAAGTTGGTTAAAATATATGTACACTACTGTAGTTGCTTGAATTAAAGAGTAAAAATAAAAAAAAAAACAAAGAAACTAAGAAAAACATCTCTTGCTTGAGAACAATTAAAGCAAGAGATCGAAACGTAGTATGGTTTTGAATCACTTTTTTAAAGTGGGATTTTAAACATTTGTATTTCTAATGGCTATAAGTACTCGTGATGCGTTGATCAATTCCTTCTTTTGAAGTTTCACATTTATCACTTTTGGCATTTTCCCGTACCTATTGAGCTGTATAGTGCTTCTTATTGTATTTGGAATACTTCATTCTTCATTTATGCCTAGAATTTTCAAACTTGATATATTCTTTTGGTTATCGAATCTGATAACGTTTCTTGTAGAATTGGGAATACTTCATTCTTCATGAAGTTCTTGATCTATTCTTCATTGATATATTCAAGTGGCTATTGAATTTGGCCAATCTTATAGTATCCCAATCAACTGCTTCCTATATCTCGTGCATTATTAAACATTGGCATATTACTGAGTTTATTCATTCGTTCTCGAATGTTCACACATAAGTTGAAATTTGCAGAATAGATTTCAACTTTTAAAGATTTAAATCATTTTTTTACTTCATTATTTTGCAAATTACAAATTAACCATAGACCAGATTGACCATTAGCCATTAAACCATGGGTATTCTAATAAGTGATCACCTGTAGAGCATTCGTCCAAATGCTGCTGATTGTCGATAAGAACATAAAATGTAAGTTAAGCAGATAATAAGATACAAGATAAGCAGATAATCCTAATGGATAAATGTAAGCCTAGAGACAATCATGACTCGTCGGAAGTCGTAAAAATAGAAAACTAATAAGCACAAAATGTTTATGGATTCGGCTTATAGAGGATTTTATGTCTTATAGAAATGCTATATCATAACGTTGAAATATTGTAAATTACACAAACATTAGAGGGGGAAAAAAAATTCTAGGTGTTGTAGACAGTTGTTTTAAAATAATTGACAAGGCAAGTTGCTTTAAAGAAGCATATTCAGATTTTTCTCAAACATTAAGTTCGATCAGTATAGTAAATTTTTAGATTATTGTTATTCAGATTTTACATACGATTGATCTGTGATTATTTTGCTGTACATTTCCATTGCTTGTATTACATTCCATTGAATCTAGAGTTAACAAAACAATGAGATTTTATACTGCGTTCAAAGAATTGTACCGATAAAGTACCGTTCTAATTGTACCGATAGCTTTTTGCTTTTTTCCATCTCCTGCTTTAATTGTTCTCAAGCAGGAGATGATTTCTTAAATTCTTTTATTTCCTTTAATATGCTTATTCATTAATTGAAGCAACCTCATTTGTGCAAAATTTTTTTAATTAAGTTTAAGATGCGAAGGTTTAGTGGTTCTTAAAACCACATTGGAACTCCATAACCGGTACGCCCGTTGCCCCGAGCGATCGCCCGATTGCTCATGGAAATACAGTTTGAACCAGAAAAGAAGTCCCAGTCTCGTGTTATGGAGCAGGAAATCGATTATGGCTAAAATCCTTTAAAATGGGGAATAAACACTTATTCTCTTTTATGCCTATCTAGGTTCCCAATGTTAAAAGTTGCATTCAGACATGAGAAAATCGGGATTTTTTTGTGCGTCACGCAATCCATTCACTCTAAAGGCTGGATGAAATTTTAAATCCATACAGAAAAAAATTAAAGGACCTAGCCAATTATAGGACTTCTGGGTGGTTTAAACAAAGTACTTTGGTGGCAGAGCAGCCACACATTTTTATCTTGATGTTAGAGAAGCCGTGCTTTAGGTCAGTGCCCATTGAAATTGTATGCCACACACTTTATATTTAGACATATATAATTAATAAAAATATTAAAAATGAAGGTAATAGTATAAATAAAGAGAAAAAGAATTTTTTTAAGACTTTAAAAATAAAATATATAATATATAAAAAATAAAAATAAAATGTGTAATAAATGTAATGAGAAGAAACTATAACAGTAGGAGGCCCACCATCCGGTGGGTCTAGCAGTTACGGCACTTCAGATGAAGGTAAAATAACCACGAATTATATGTTAAGAACAATATGCAGTCACTTTTATATTTTTAAAAAAAAAAAAATATCATACCCAGGAAAGGAATTTAAAACAGAATTGCAAGCGTGAAGAAGATTATTTTAGAAATTTTAAGTATAAATTAGGAATGTTGGGGAAGTTAAGCGATTGTCTAATATCCTGATTCCTGAAGTACCAAGGTGAGTGGGTGATCATCCGAAGGATTTTGATTTCAAATCTTTGGATGATTCCCCAGTTACTTTTTGCTGCGAGGCCCCAAATTGAACTTGCATAAGTAATCATGGGACGCACGTAATATATGTAAATAAGCATTTTGTTATGTAGCGACAGGTTAGAGTTTCTACAAATTAAAGGATAGAAGATGCGGATAGCTTTATTAAATTTATTTCGGAAGTTTTTAATATGCTGAGAGTAAGTGGGATTTTTATCAAGAGTGATGCCAAGATGTTTAACTTGTTTGGACCAAGAGATAGTGTTATAAATAGTGATAGTTGAGTTAGTAAATTTCCTTTTGAGAGTAAAGGAACAACCTCAGTTTTGTCAAGTATTATATGCATTTTCTCTATTACAAAAGTTTATTAAACAGACATAAAAGTGGACAAAAAGGAAAATACAGGACATGTCCGACAAATAAAAGGAGCCTCACGATTCAAAACAAAGAAAAAAAAAAGGACTGCCGTTGGATCGAAAGATGACTCGCAGCACTTTTATCGAACACTCATATCAATCCCGTCGTCGTCAGTCAGCCGGCCCCCACAAATTCAATAAGCACTACCGATTCGCGTCCAATAACGTAAGTGCCCTGTAGCGAATGGAAGTGGCAAGAGGCACTTGAAAACTAGATGTGTCGCTGTTGATAAGAAATCAGATTTCACTAGTTCAGTGACTTGTTCGGAAATAAAAGCGGAAAAAGTATTTCTAGCATTTCATGCGGATCTGTTCTGTACTAGTCAATTGAAAATGTCCCAATCTTTAGTGGAAGGACTTTAAAAGAAAAGTGTCACATAAATAATTTCTAAACGGATTAATTTATTATTTTAAAAGGATACATTTCCATTATTTTAAGTCATTTTCAAATTAGAATTTAGGATAAAAACATAAAGGACGAAAAATCACAAAACATAATAGGCTGCCACAGATGACTAATGCTGACTCAACTTGGGACTGGATGATGTTGACAATTTTATAATCGATATATCGTCCCGCTAATAACGCGATATATCGATTTTATACAGACTCAGAACTTCGAATATGGAACTTGTTTTTGAATAATAAACAACAAAATGGAAATTTTTCAGCCTCCACCAATTTTTTAAAAAATATTATTTTAACGATTATTTTCTAGCATGAATTCTATTTTTTTGTTTATTTGGCCTTTCATTTTGTTGTCTTCAACACAAAAATTTTTCATATTTCGAAATAAATTATCTTTTTCCTATTCGATGATATACATTTCATTGCAATATATACTTAAACTTCATTCAGTGTTAAATAATTAGGTGCATTCGTTGTTGTTTTTTACAGACAATTTCAAAGTGGAGTACCACCTTTTTCTTGCAAATATATATTTATATATATATTAAATTTCAGTACGTGAATAAAAAATGTTAGTAATAGAGATATAATTATTATTGAGCTTAGTAAAAGGAAAGGGACAAGGTGAATTACGCTTATCTATATTTAAATTAAGGTTATCTTCCTGACACTTTAAAAGTTAATTTAATGCAAATATTATGAAGCGTGTTTTTTAATGAAAAACACCTTGTCTCTTCACTATACTACAGGGTGGTATACAGGGTGATTATAATTAAAGTCCCACATTCAAAATGCTGTAAAAAAAGAGAACCACTCGTCACAATGAATTCAAATTTGAAATGAAGATAATTGAAGAAGGGTGAAACGGTACGGAATCCAAAAAAGTTCAACAGATGACGCTCTAAGCGGCATAAAAGAAAGTGAATTCGGCTGCCAGTGATAATTTGAATGGAAATGACAACGTATTTGGCATGAGTTGCACATTAAACCAACTGTAGAGTTCAATGTGCTTGATTGTTTCGGTGTTTTGAGGGAAAAAATGACTTCCAAGTCATTCAACAGTTGTGACACTGTTGGTGGAAAGCCAATCCACCACGGCAATTGGATGGGAAAAATCGGTGGAACATTTTTTTGATGCAATACCGTTTCCCCCTTCTTCAAGTATCTTCAGTTCAAATTTGAACTCAGTGTGACGAGTGATTTTTTTTTTTTTTTTTTTTTTTTACAGCATTTTGAAATTGGGACATATATTAAACGCACTGTATAACGGACTAAGTTAATTAGAGTCGGTTGGTCGGTTGACGATCGCAACTCTCGTTAGTTAAATAATAGTAGATAATCAAACTGATAATCTCTGTGATAGTCAAACACTATGCAAGTATCTAAATTAATATTTCTTTAGAAGAATTTATAAAACTTAAAAAGAAATAAAATTGGTTGAATTTAGATTAAAAATTAACGTTTAGAATTTTAAGACATTCTACATAATAGATAGCCATTTAGATAATTTAAGCCATTTTATTTAGTTATATTAGATACGAGTTATGTTTTTTTTTAGTTATATTATAAGAGTCTATAGCCATTTTAGATAAAAGTTTTTAGTTTTTTTTTATATTTTAGTTACAACAGAAAATTAAGAAATTCTACAAGATAATAAGAATTCTCACATAAAATAAAACTTAACAATAATAATTAAAATAACTTACCAGATAATATCTCTAAAAGTCTTTCAATAAATAAAAAGATGGAATGACATTAAAATTAACAAGTTAATATGAAGAATATAAATTGGAATCTGAAATCGCTAGATATTTCCGAACTAGTTGTATCAATTTTGAACAACGGTGTTAAAAATCACTTTTCTCCCTCGCGCAGCTTGGTTCGCGGTTATCTCCAACGCAATCATACAGGTTTTAAAAAATTGGTATTTTGATGTTCGACATCGAAATCGCGCTAACATCGATATTATCGCTTCCATATGAACCGGTTTTAAAAAATCGGCATTATCGCGTTAACATCCATGATATCGTCTATCGAATTCCATTAACGTACGAATAATAAAATCAGATGAGATATTTTTTATTTAAATCGATATATATCGATTTACCACCCTCGCCTAGACTTTTTTTTTTTTCCCCCTACAACCTCTATGACTTATTATGTTAACGAAATGCTGTTCAAATGAGTCTAAATTGATATGAATCATATTCAATATTAATTGCAGTAATTTCGTTAGCTATGTCTTTCCTGCAAATACACTGACGAGCTACTATATTTTGACACCATCTTGTCAGCATAGCATAAGCAGAGGAGTTGTTATATTACGGCATTTTCTGAATTTCGCGACAAGGTTAATCAAAAATTGATGTTCAGAATGTATAGTGCAATATTTCTTTCAAGAAAATAACAGAAGAGTTTTTTTTTTTTTTTCTAATGCAGCTGGCAAATATTTAGACAGTTGTCTTTTAAGCCATAAGCAAAGACTGCACCGACGTTTCTCACTTAGCACACTACCCAGGAGGTGTGTGTAGTTTGAAGATAAGCTACGGGCGTGGAATAACACTACTCTCGCAACGCTCTACGATCATGTTAGACCGGAACCTATGGTTTAAAATGGATTCGAACCACTACGAACATCCATGGCACCGCCGAGACTCGAACTCGAGCCAGAGCGCTAGCCACTCGGCCATCAGGCCCCTATATAACAGAAGAGTTTATTTAGAAAAACACGACACTTTCACGACATTTTTAAAGTGGCTAGAGACGTGTCACAAATAAATAACCCAATTTTTTTGTTTTTCATACTCAATATTTTTATTTAATTACGTTACATATTTTAAAAACTATAAAGTTACAACATTACACGTTTATAAAGTTACAGCATTATAGAAATTTTATTGAAAAAAATCACGAAATCTGCTAAAATATTCAAATAAGATTTGCTGCAAAATCTGTATAAACCTTTAACCCTAATTCTTTTAATAAAATAAAAAAAATGCCGTAAACGAACCGTTTCATAATATAGCATGTTTGATAAATAAGCTTTTCAAGTTTCTCATGGACTCGGCATGCTTGTTTTCAATTCCTTCTATTAGCTCACATTCTCCCTATATATATCTCGTTCAAATTTTCAACCGTTCATAAAACACTTTTTATTCATCCACTCAAGTTCAAATACATTTTTTTTTTTTTTTGAACTTCTAGTGGATGACACTTGATGTTCATACAGTTCTTTCAAATATCAATTCAGTAATTAAATTTAATGAATTAATTTTAGGGTTTTTTAGATTTAAGTTGCATATATCTACCAATAGATGGCGCCAGATAAACTTAAAAAAATGAATGGAAATTATTTATAAAGGACTTTCTGCAATAGAGTGAAAAAAAAAAGTAGGAATTGACTTAAAAAAAAAAATCTTTTATGTTACTTGTTTTAATGCCATACGCAATTCGACCTCTAGTGATCTGAACACCTGCGTCGAACATAGTCAAGAGAGAAGAAGAGGGCATTAAAAAACCATCCTCGAAAATGCACTTCCTCCCCGCTTCTGCTTACAAGAAACAAACACGGTTCTTCTCTCTTCCCACCCGCCGAGCGTAACAGCTGCCGCTCTCTCGTCGCGCACCACGTGCTCATCTTCGCTGTCACTCTTTGGGGAGTGCAAGCGTTTATCTAGGGATCGCGACTCTTCCGTCATCGTAATGGAGCTTTGACTTACAACGAGGGCAGGTTTTAAGACAACAGTGAAGGGTCCCGTACGCAGAAAGGAAGGATGAGAGCGAGAGCGTACCTATAAAAAGGTATTCTCTGTACCTCCTGCAGTCAATCACCTGGAATAGAATTGCACTCTTCTTTCTCAGTTTTGTTGGTGTTTTATTTTATACATAGTGTTGAACTGTGGGAGATGAAACGTAACAATTTTGGCCGAAAGATAATTAGTTCATTATTAGTCATTTGCTTAATAAGGGCCGTTTAAACTAACAACATGAGCTTATTTCGCTGCTGTCAAACAGTGTGAGGGGATCCCCCTCCCTTTCCTCCTATAGGAAAGATCTCTTAAAAAGAGAAAACGTTGGCAAACCAAAGTAAAAATCGTCTACACAATAGCAGACTACTACATCACACCACAACGCATCACATGACTGTGCCTACAGCTGAGCTTCCTCTTTACAGTTTGGGAATGATGTGAGTGAGAAATCTGACTGGACTCTGTGACGCTCTATGGTCATATCAGACTGGAACCTACTGCTTAAAGTGGATTCCGATCCACTACAAACATCCATGGCCCAGCCGAGATTCGAACGCGAAACCTGTGGTACAGAGCACTAGAAGCTAAACGAATACACATGAGAGTATTCTAATGTTCAATAAACCAAGAAATTTATGAAGCAATGTGCCAGAATACTGCAAGAACTATCGAATTCAATAGTCACATGAATATACCAAAGTATGATTATCTTTGAGCCTGATGGCCAGAGCGCTAGCCACTCATCCATCAGGCCCCTCTACAGAATAGCAGACTTCACCTCAGTGTAAAACTGATTGAAAATAGAACTTCATGCGAATTCAATTCATCTATCGAATTTTTGATGAAGTACTTGTCGCGCCATCTCACCGAACCGTAACAACCAGTGGTTCTCAGCTGAAGAATTGAAATTTGCATATATAAGCATTCCCAAAGAAAAATAATAATTTGTCAATTACTACGTTAGATTACAATTTCTAATAGAATGAATATGATTTGAAGCAGAAAAAGTATCACTCTAAAATCTGAATTTATGAAAATGGATTTTTTTAATATTTTATTTTAACGTATTTTTTATTCGAAAACGACAGGATATCCTTCCATAAAATTGAAGGGAGGGAGAACTTCATACATCCTAAAGAAAAAAAATAATCATCTCCCACTTGAAAAAGATTCGAAAGCCAAAAATTCTGAGCGAGATGTGGGCTGCCATCTGCCGCAGAACAAAAGCTAGTTCCGAGATGAGGGTAACAAGGGACGCAAAAGAAATGGCATGAAAGAAAGAAAAAAAGTGTTCTTGCCACGCTCGAAGGCGAAAGACACGAGGCCTTTGTCAAATAAATGGCGTGAAATGTGGCACGCGCACTTCAGAGAGCACCAAGTGTCCCCTCCCGAGATTATATCGAACGACCGCCACATGGCAATCATGAGGGCAATTGCTTTCATCAGATTGGCTTATACCAGCAGGCCGTTCTCAAATTTGTAATGTGGCAAATATGTATTTTTAAAATAGGGGTGGCCAACCGGTGGCCCAGCTTGAATATTTTTCCGGCCCGTGAGATGTATCACACTTTTACAAAATATATTTATTTTATAATGGCCAAAGGAGTGAAAACCAATGTGTTAAAAAAATACATTATGTGTGCATCCATCTATTCAAAAATGAACTGCCAGAATATGAGAAGGAATTCACTTTGATTTTAAAATAATATTCTTTGCGAATATAGGATAGATATTGCCTGTTTTATTTATGAGTTTACAGTTAGCAGTTCGCAGAATAATTAATTTATATTCTGCGAACTCATGATGCGCGCGCTATATTTCACTTTAAATGACCTCAGTGACCATCCCTACATACGCACAGTTGATTATTGATAGCAGAGCAAACCAGACTCTTAGTGGAAGTTGTTACCGCTTTTGGTTCAATGTACACCTGCGAATCGTTTTTATCGAAAATGAAATTGACCAAACACAAAACGAGTTCAAACATAACGGACGCTAACCTGCAACACCCATTACGATGTGCAAATACCCAAATTGAGATCGAGTTGCAAAAGCTGAGTGAAAGAGTGGAAAAACAAATATCGCACTAGTTTAAAGATTTAATTTTTCATTTCGTTTATATTTATAAATTTTTACATTTCATTTTTAGTGTTATGTTTCTTTACAATGTGCATTTAGTATCATTATTATTATAATATCTACGTTTACGTGTAAGAATAATAGTAAACACAATCATAATAACTCATTATGTTTTAATTTTCATTCCAAAAAATGTCTATAGCAGTATAAATCTAATATGAGGATACATAATTTTATATGCGGCTCACGGACTTAGGATGCATTTCAAAGTGACCTGCAAGATCATTTGGGTTGACCACCCCTGTTTTAAAATGACCTTATCAAGAAAAATAGGTAACTTTTATTGTTTTTTTAAATAGATAAAATAGCTCTTGCTTGAACATGCAGAAAATTAAATGCCACTGTTATACGAGACCATTTCATTCCTATATTATTTAATGCAATTTATTATTAATATTATTTAATGTGCTCGTAAAATTCAATCTGGAATGAATTCGTCGATTAAATAAATATTTCTTATTTCTACAAAGATAATACATGAAAGTGAATTATCTTTACAGAAATATTGACGAAAGTGGAAAATATTATAATTTCAACCCTATAATAAAAATTTCTAACGTTACATTTATCATTTCCTTAGGATTTTATTTGTGGCGTATTTCCTTAATTTTTCTTAATTATAATAATAGCCCTGCCTAGAAAAGCATGTCATAATGAGTCCTACTGTTGTAGTAAAAAATTGGTCTTTTGTTCCATGGGGAATTTCTGCCATTGATTGTTAGTAAATGATTCAGTGAATTTTACATTTTCTTCTTTGTTATTAATTCAGAAGCAATAACAAATAGAGGATAGCAATACGAGAGAAAATAACTGTCATTAAATGACTGTAAACTTTTAAATTTATACTTAACCATTAAAATTACACAGACTTCTGATCTTTAATGAAGCGTAAGATTTGAATATATCTAGCTGAAATTCCTTTTCCATTAATTCTATCGATAATAAAAAAAAAAAAAGCGAACTATATCTGAAACGGAGAGGGATCTGATGGCGGAGTGGCTAGCACTCTGACGCTCGGTACAGCAGGGTTTTTTCCCCGCATCCGGCGGTGCCATGGATGTTTGTAGTGGTTCAGAATCCACTTTAAACCGTAGGTCCCGGTCTAATGTGAGAGTTGTGGAAGTAGCGTTACCCGCGCCGTAGCCTATCTTTAAGCTACACGTGCCCCTCTGGGTAGTGCTGAATGAGTAAGAGCGGTGCAGTCTTTCCTTATGGCATAAAAATTAACTGTCTCTGTATTGCCAGCTGCATTAGAACAACAACATATCTGAAGTGGAATCATTCGAAGGTGGTTATTTTTCGGTTATCGGAACAAATTAGACCTCTGAATGAATATCTCCTTTCTTTTGAGTTTATTTTATTTTTATTTTATTTTATTTAGCTTTAAAGCTTTATAAACTAATAATAATGAATTCATATAACTGCTATATTGAAATCCTGCTGAAAAAGCAAATGGCCTTCGAACGAAAACGGTTTGCGAACCTTCCTCCCCATATATTGACATTAGCTTAAGAATCGACCGAAGGCTTTCCGATTCCTGCCAATATGCAGTTGAGTGTCCTCATTACAACTCATTAAAATAGTTTTCCATTTTTGTCATCATTTCGGCATTTCCGTCGTGTATTAAACCAGCTTTAGCTTCATGCTCCTATGAAATGTGTGCTTTCAAACGGATAGATAAGATTGTGCGACGACAATAAAGTTCGAAAGGTAATTGTGTCAGTATGATCTATCGACGAGTTTTATCAATGGCTATCTGATAAAAAAAAAGAATCACAGCTCAAGGTATTTGCAAAGTCCATCCAGTTCGAAATAGATCGACAACCATTCAATCAAATCAATATATAGAAATGTAATCATTGATTAAAAATATCGTTACTTTCTAAATTGAGCATAATTACATAAAGGGTGAGCATTTCAAATTCAATAGAGATTAGTCATAACTGTTCTATCAAAGTGCGTCAGTCTTTCCTATTTTGAACACGTCAGTTATAACGGTACGATAAACAGTGCAAAGATTTGGAAATGAATGAGCTTAAGGATCACACACACACACACACACAAACATAATGGGCTATCGAAAACAGCGGTTTTAAAGTTATTTCCAGTTATAACTATGCGATAAACAGTACAAAGATTTGGAAATGAGTGAGCTTAAGGGTAACAAAAAAAAAAAAAAAACCACACAGCATAATGGGCTATCAATAACAGCGGTTTAAAGTTATTTCCTCATCAATAAGCGAAACTTCAAAAATATGCATAAACATTACAATGTACTTTCCAAGTTAAAAATATCACGATTGTCACTTTTAAGCCATGTCCATATCCGAGCAAGATCAATTCGATGAATTTTCAAATCAAGATTTTAACCGCTGATAAACCATGGATGAGCAATGTTTTTAAGCAGAAATTAAATTACATTCATTTCTCTATGCCAGGGGTGGCCAGCCCACGGCCCGCCGTCCGTGAGGATTATCACACTTTTTACAAAATATATTTATGTTATAATGGCCAAAGTAGTGAAAGATAAATATTAAAAATACATTATTTGAGCATCCTTATATTCAAAAATTAAACGTCGAAATGATGAGAAAAGATTAATTTTGATTTTAATATTCTTACGGATATAGGACAGATAGTGCCTGTTTTATTGATGAATTTACAGTTATGAATTCGCTGAATATTTAAATTAGAAACACCAATAACGATAATCACCAATGACATTAGATTGCAACACCAATTAAGATGTGCAAATACCCAAATTGAGATCGATTTGCAAAGCTAAGTGAAAGAGTGAAGAAACACATACTAGTAAACTAAATATTTTTTATGATTTCATTTTTTTTAGTTTGTTTATATTTATAGATTTTCTTTTAGTATTATATATTTCTTCGTGGTGTGCTTTTAGTATCACTACCATTCTGTTATCTATGTTTACATGTAAACACAAAAATAATAACTCGTTGTGTTTTAATTTTTCACTCCAGAAGAATGTCTGTAGTGGGTCTAAATCTAATAGGGGATATGTAATTTTATATGGCCCACCGAGTTAGGATGCATTACCAAAAGTAGCCTGCAAGATCATTTGGGTTGGCCACTCTTGCTCTAAAACGAACATTGTTTTAAATTTATTTGCAAAGTCTAGAATATGTTGTTAATTTATTGAAAGAAGACTCAGTCCGAAACATTTTTGATTGTTTACTAAATGGATCACCAGCCAATGTGTAATCAAGCTGGATATTTTTCTCTTCTTGTAAAATAAATGTTGGCTAGTTCCCATCAAAATGAAAGAAAAGAAAAGTTCAGTTCCCTTCCATTCTTTAAATCGTAGATAAAGCAGTCGTATTTCTAACTGATTTAACAACATTGTTGGACGCCGGTAAAAAATGGTTTTTATTTACAAATACTTGTTTTTCCATCTGGCAAGGTTTCAGAAAATGTTTATCAGCAACAATATTCCTTTTTAACGATCATAATTTGTACGTCAAAGTATTGGATTACACAAGTAGACATACTACTGTATCCAAAAAGTAAGACCCATTTTCAATTTAAAATTCCCAGGACTTAGTGAATTTCAATTTGTCTTTCCAGGTTGCTTGAGAATCGTCCTTGACATCTGCGTGAAATTTGACGTCAAAATAATCATTAGTGTTTGAGTTGGGTGTTTGGCTTTGTGAGACGCAAAACTGATTCTTGATTTTGAATGTCTGAATTCATTGAGCAAAGAACTTGCATTCCATTTTGTTTGTGGAAAAGTATAGAACGTTGCAGAAGGTATTCAGTGAGCATTCCTATATCGGAAAGTGTAACAAGTGGTATAAACACTTCAAAGAAGGCTGAGAACGTTGAAGGCGAAGTGCCCTCTGGTCGACCATCAACTTCAACCGACGAGGCTCACGTCCAAAAATTAAAGATTTGGTGCTTGCAAACAGTCAATTTACAATTAGAGACCTTTTCTGATGATGTTGAAATTTCAGAAGACCGGTCCATTCCATTTTGGGCCTCAAAGCGTCAAATCTCGATTGGTACCGAAACACTGAATGCGCCAGTTCAGACATGCATTGATTCTTCGTGACTCTTTCGCCAAAAATGAAACCCATATCGTTCCACAACCACCGCATTCACCCCATACGACTTCTGGCTATTCCCTAAACTCAAAACACCACTCCGGGGACACCAGGAAATACTAACTATTCCCTAAACTCAAAAGACCACTTCAATTGAAGAGATTCAACGAATCGCTGCTCACTTTGAAGGCCATCTTCTGCCGATGACTTTTAGCATGCATTGATGATTGAAAAAAAAGTCGGCATAAGTGCATACTGTGTCCGGATGGGATTACTTTTTGAAGGCGATGACATAAATTTGAAGAATAAAATTCGAATTTTATAATAATTTTGATAGTTATTAACAATTCCTTTTTTTTTTTTATTAACATGTTCCTTTAATCATTCGTAAGAACTTTTTATGGCAACTGAAAGATGTTTTCGATACATCAGATTTTTTAAACCTTAAATTGAACTTCTTTTCTTATATTAAAAAAAAATTTTTTTATTAATTATTATTAAAATATGTATTAAATAACGTAATTTCAAATAATAAGTTGTAATTGAATATGAAAATATTATGAAGAGAATTTGATACACCAGTCACTGTTTTTGTTGTGACATTTTAATCGGTTCCATAGTGTTTAAAATTTAACCGTTATCTTCTGTTTATATAGACGCAGCTGTTTTGCTTTAAGGCTTCACTTCCTCAAATTTTCCGCATTATTTTGTTTACACACAGGAAAACAGTGCGACAATCTGTTCTCAATTTTTTGAGAAATCTTAAGTTCATTGCAAGGTGATTTTTTCCCCCATTTTATAAATCGATATGAAAAATCTGTCCTCATTAAGAAGTTTGAAAAACAAACAACCATATTTTTTTTATTTATTTTTGCTTAAATGATTCAAACATTATTTTGTTGTTGTTACTGTCGTTTGTAATGATACTTTAAATGATAGTGTCTCATTTTGTAACTTTTAATCGCTTACAAAACATTTCAGATCAGGGCTTTCTATAAATAATAAAAATGCCATTATTTTCTGCTTTGAAATCAAAGTCGTTGATAAAGTACTATCGCCGCTCTAAGATCTTTAAAAACATTGAACAGTAAATTTATATTAATTTTGGGAGCCAATAATAAGAATTTTTAGTTATCATTTAAGCAAGTTGAAAAATTGTAAATTTAGTAAGAATAGTTAGGCAGTTTTTATGAAAAATATTTAAAATATATGTATATATCTGGCCCTCCAATGTTATCTGTCATGAAATTTTCTTAAATTGTACATAGACTGTAATTATTTAACATTATCATTATATTTGAAATTCCTCACCTTATTGTGGTGACAATTTAAATAATAAGACCCTTATACTAAGGTAACACCATTTTTTAAACCGATAATAGAAATATATATATATAAAGAAGCCATGAAAAAGCCAACTTCTTGGCCAAAATGGTTTAAGTTACCACACCACAATTTCCTTTATACTTTCATGCATTTAGTTCTGAGGTAAAGAAGAAAATAGACATAAAACAAACTTACAAACTCCTTTCAACTGATAAAACGTGGAACAGACTTGCTTCATCACCCATCCCAAGGGACTCACCCCGTCCAGTTTTTGTAGCACATTTCGACTCCTCGACAGGACATGATTTTCTTAATGAATACTTGCACCGCATGGGTGTAGCTACTCAAGATGTCTGTGCTCGTCGGGCAGCTTGGACTTCTTACATTTGACAACATACACCGTTCAAAACTTGGTTTTATGACTTTTTAATTGGACAACTTTACCGAGGCTAGATTTTATTAGGCTGCTAGAGTTCCATAGGCTACAGTTTGATGTAGGGAAAAATAAATAAACAAAACTAAGGAGAATTGGCATGTAGCGAAATAGAAGCACAACGACCATTTTTGCACGAGTGAAGCTACTACTGCTATTCGCTGCACGCAAATTGTGTAACAAAAACTATAATAGCTACCACAAAATACCAAAACTGGAAGTGCCCTCGATTTACCAGACCACCCTAAAATAATTTTCTCCATTAGAGAGCGAACAAAGTTTTTTTCAGCGTAAGTAACCCAGAAATTATATGAAATAAAAGAGGTTTTTTTTCCCCTATAAGAATGATACTAGTACATATCAATAGATTATTACAAGTTACAAATAATAACTAATAAATAGTTGTTCATTATTTATTGTTAGATTTTCTTTCTAAACCTGACATATTTTAGAGGCTTGCAGGATTTCAGCATTTCATAGGGGTCAATAACTTCAAAATAAGAATTCAAAACAAACGTTTGCAAGTAAGACATCTCCAGAAAATATTGATTTTGTCTTTATCGGAGCCAACCGTTTATCTCAAATTGAACCTTTCCGTGCAGCCGCTTTTTCGCAACAATGTATAAGATTTTTACAGTTCACCGGATAGAATCCGACTGTTTTGAAGATAACAACAAAATATTAAGGTGGTAACTTAACGAAGATAAAAAAAAAAATATTTTCAAGAAGCCGAATTGATAAAAGCGATTTAAATACTTATTTTAATTGTACTTAAGATTTTGATGTAATCACTTATCAAATTAAGATAAAGTAACTGACATAAATTAAACAATAACGCAAAAATTTTCACTTGTACCTTTAAAAGTTTAACAATTTTTTTTTTTAAAATTAATTAAAAAGGTCCTATTACTTTTAGGTTCATTATTTGTCGATGCCAACTTAAACTCTAATCTATTAGAATATTTTCAAACATTTTTTACTCAGAAATGTATCGAATCTTGAATAAAGTTGATATTTTTGAAAGAAAAAGTAATAATAAAACAGAAAATATTTAAAGTAACGTTTGACGAACGACAATAATGTTTTAAAAAAAGCAAATCTTAACTAGTTGGGAAGGTACGTTAACTGAGAATTAGAATAAATTACTGACAACTAGGCAGTGTACTGATTACCAATGAAGATAGACCCACTTAACGTCCTCATCTTAATTCATATATAAAATTTACGATTTTTAATTGCTGCTTAAAGTTAGTCAGTGATAATAAAGCTTCTAAAAATTAAAAGTGGTACTCTAAAAAATTAAAAAATACTAAAAATATATAAAAGATAAAAAAGTTAAAAATTAAAGAGTTAAAAGTAAGTTAAAATTACGTACAACTAGGGACCAGTTGTTTATGCCATAAAACTATTGAATATGATTAAAAGTGAGATTGCTGAACGTGGGAACCGTAACGGTGAATCTGAAAATAGAACATTAATAGATCCCCCAAAAAAAAAAAAAGGCCGATCTCATAACCAAAGTTTTGGTATTTTATTTTTTATTTTTATTTTATTTATTTATTTTTATTTATTTTTATTTATTTATTTTTTCATTTTAAGCCTCAATAAGAATGTTAAGAATGAGAATGCTATCATTTTTTATTATGTATCCGAATAATATAAAAAAAAGAAGAAATAAATAAACTTACCTTATATTTTAGTATTATACAATATCAAAAACTTTTTATAAAAAAGCAAAAAAAAAAAAAAAAAAATTTATAAATAAACATTTTGATGCGGGTTGTTTTTTCACCTATAGAAATGATTCATTCATTTTTCAAGCCCCGATTTCAAAAACCTCCAAGCATTCAATACGTTTTTGATACAAACCGAAACTAATTGTTCAAGTTTCACGTGAAACCCTTCCTTTTCTCAGGACGTTCATTAGACCTCAAAAGTCGTCTGCAGTCGAACAACATGTTCGAACAAAGAGAGAGCCGGAAGACGAACGCAGATAGAAAAGTAATAACAATTTGACAGGAAACGAACACGATCAGAAGAAAAAAAAATTCCAGAAGCAATTAAAAGACATCCAATAAGAAAGAACATGTCGAAACGGAACACCAAATGATCACGTTCGAATTGACACGTTTTCCTTTTAGCCGACTTTTGAATTTTTCCTTAACTTTTTAACTGCGAAAAAAAAAATCTTTTAAAGAAAAGATATTGTTTAATTAAATATTTTAAATGGACCGGACGAAAGAAATAAGATCGCTAAAACTAGATCTAAAATGTTTCATTTTAATAATTAAAATGAAAGCTTTTGATTAATTAAATCGTCTAATTTAAAGAAGGCTTTTTAATTAGATGGATTCAGTCACCCTACCAGGAAGTCAAAGGAAAACGATTTTTTTTTTTTTTTTACTGGTAAAATTTAATGTTTAGTTTGTATCAGCGTACATCGGAAAAATAAGGTTTCGCAGTTTAAAAGGACAAATAAAAATTGCACAGTTTAATAAGTATAAATAGTTAATTCATGTAACACCACATATCCTTCTAGGAAAATATTAAATAGATTGGCAAATTATCATATAGATAAACAGATTACAGAACGGGATTTTTGTAAATTGGTTGAAAAATAAATTAAATTACTATATTTTTAATTCAATCTGTAAAACCAGCAAATTTTCACAAAGCTGTGCTGTAGAACATTACTATTCAATTGATAGAAAGTTTTAGTAGCCATCATCTTTTAAATGTTTACAGTAAACGCTCTTTTAGTTCGGCATTCTGATGGTGCGGCACTTTCTGTATTCCAGAAACAATTGAGTACTTTTCTTTTCGTATTTTTTCACTTCGCGAGTATTCGGTTATTTGTTGACTATGCTCGGTACCAGGGCTTCGGTACAAATCCCGGCGGTGCCTTGGATGTTTGTAGTAGTTCGGAATCCACTTTAAGAAGTACGTCCCGGTCTCATATGACCATAGAGCGTCACACAGCCCAATCAGACTTCTCACCCACATCATTCCCAGACTGTAAAAGGCAACTCAGCTCTAGGCACAGTGATGGTGGTGTGGTGTGGTGTGGTAGCAGTAGACTCATGACTCGACAGGTCGCGACACGTTGCTCGCTACCTCGTATTTCCGCCCAGTGTTGTTCATAACGAACAATTTTCATTTCAGTGCAGCGTAAAACTCATCCATCAATAAAACTCAGAAGTTTATGTTTAATTCGAGAGATTTTTTGAATCAGAATACAAATCAAGAAACAACGCGATATCATATGCTTTAAATGAGTATTTTTCACAGAGTATTTGAGTATTAGTGAGTATCATGAGTATTGAGGATCATAAGTATTTTTTGTCATAGATTACCTTTGCCACAACTCATTTTTAACCATCATTGTACGTATTCATTTTTTTTTTCTATATTTTTCATTACCACAGGAATATTCAATTAAATTTATGTTCAATACATGAATTTGATCTTGTAGTCGCTAGAATAACGAATGTCGTTGATAAAATGAAAAATACACGAATATTGTTACAGAGGTTTTGAAATGCATGCAAAAGAAAAAAAAAAAAATTAAATATATATATATATATGTCTTAATCGTTCAAATTTTTATCTGAAGAGATTTATCTTTGGTATTAACCAATAAAAACCTTACTGACGTTCGATAATACAGCACGGCCGTGGTTCTAACGTATCAAGAGCATTTTGTTGTATCATCAAATTGATATAAATAATAAGTAAAATATTATATTTTTATTAAAAAAATTAACAATAAGATTTTACAAATAAGAAAACGAAGTTATAAATATTTCAAATAAATATATGCCCTAATAAATAATTTAATAAAATTTATCACATAGAAATAGATTAGGACTGTTTCAATAATCTTACCTAGGCCAGTACCTCCCAAACAGAGCAGCTGACTAGATTCGTGGCATGTTCGGAAAATCTCGGGGAAGAAACTGGTAAAAATTATTAATTAAAAGAACCAGTGTTTTTAAAAATAAAAATGCAATCGAAGTGTTACGGAAAGTAAAAGAAAACCAGTTTCTCGCCCACGCTTCTCGCAATAACTAACTGCTAGAAATGAAAGCGCGATAATTAGCAATGAAAAGAGAATTTAAACGAATGTATTTCAAAATTCCAGGCGTGCTCATGGCGAAATTCTCCTGTGATGATGTAGGCGAGGTATGATAAGATACATTTTTAATGTGATATGTTAGACACTACTTTTTTGTTTGTAGTAGATGAATATCGAGTGAAAAACATGCAATGTATAAAAATAAATTATATTCCACCAGTATTGATAAACAGAGATTAGACTACAAAAGAACTCTGCATATAAAAAAATAATAATATTAACGATTGAAAGAAAAAATTAGATGGATAATTAAAAAAGCTTAAAAACGAAATTTTTTAAATTAATATAACTTGTAAATAGCAACACAAAATTGATCAAATTTATTTTAGAACCAGGGTATCAGCAGAATTGGTTTTTGAATAGAATATTTTAAATGTTTAAGATTAAAATGAATAAATTGTCGTTTCTAAATCATCTTTTACCACTAATCAGAAAAAAAGGGAAAAAAAGCTTTCAAAGGTGAAATTAACTTATTCTTAATAATTTTTGTTATTGTGAAATTTTAATTTTTATTAACTACTTCCAATTATTTTAAAATTTAAAACGAAAATTATTTTAACCTTCAAAGTATTTGTAAATATATTTTATCATAATATAAATAAATCAATTTATTTTTCATAACTATAGTCATCCTATTTTTACATTATTTTTTAAATCAAATGAAAAAACATTTTTAATTTCAATATTTAACAAAAATTTTATAACTACTTATTATTTTTTTTTAGAAAAAAAATTTTAACATAAAAGTAAATAATTTAACTATAATAACTTAATTTCCTTTTTTTTTATCATTTTAATTTCAAATAAATAAATAAAAATTTTGAATAAGAAATGAACATATTATTAGTGGTAAAATAATTCCACAGCAAATATAACAATAATTACAATCTCCACTAATAAAAATTTGCTAGTCTTTTACAAAACTAGAATACAATCATTGAATTTCTTTTTCTTTATTTCAGAGCAACTCTTAAGATTATTTTTACTTATCATCATCACTTATGATAATTCATTCAGATAAAATTTATTTTTACAATAGCAGAAAAAATCCTCCCTTTAACAAAAAGAGATAGAAAAAAATTAAATGAATACTTTTTTTAATCTTCATTGATTTTTCTAAATAAAATAAATAATTAATCAAACTAAAAGGAATTAAAAACCGTATAACTGTAACAAAACACTCACACAAATAAATATCCCATCTATTATAAAAGTACAACTTTTTCAGTTACAAAAAATTTTTATTGCTATTTTCATAATAAAATGATGAAAATGATCAATATATCAAACAATTCAATTTAAATATAAATTATAAAAAACATTAAACTAACCTGCCAGGAAGGAAGAAGGTGCTTGAGGGGCTTTGTGGAGGTGTTAATTGCGGCCATAACAGACCATTGTTTGAGTGAAATAATCCTTTGAGTTCAATGGAACACACTAAAAAGTATGTATTAACACAAAAAGTAGTTCGGCTTGATTTGCATCTAACATTTTAAATTGTGGGTTTTTTCCCCCATTTAAAAGAAAGCAATAGTATTTTATGTGTGTAATATTACAGATGAATTATTTAAAAAAAGGAACTTTTAAAGCTATAGAAAAAAAAAAAAAATTGGTTTTATGTTAAGTTAAAAGGTTGTAGTATGTCCTTCTAACAATATTTTGAAAAGAATGTTTA